>JAWPHD010016580.1:0-49106 GCA_037043455.1 Cyrtodaria siliqua
CTCCCCCCCCCCCCCTCCCCCTCTACCCCGCCCCCACTTTTTTTTTTTTTTTTTTTACCTATTTCTGTGTTGCTTTTGTCAATTCCTACACATATATGTTGCAACCCCCCCCCCCCAACCCCCACCCCCACGCCTCTTACCCCATCACACCACCCACCACGCCCCACACTTGATTTTTTTTTTTTTTTTTTTTACATATTTCTGTGTTGCTTTTGTCAATTCTTACACATATATGTTGCAACCCTCCCAGCCCCCTCCCCCACCCCGCCTCTCACCCCATCAACACACCCACCATGCCCCACACTTGAATTTTTTATTTTTTATATATTTCTGTGTTGTTTTACTCAATTCTTACACATATATGTTGCAACCCTCCCTGCACCCACCATCCCACCCCCACGCCTCTCACCCCATCACTTCCCCACCCCCATCCCGCCCCAGACTTGAAACTTTTTTTATATATTTTTTTTTTTTACATATTTCTGTGTTGCTTTTGTCAGTTCATATACATGTATGTTGCAACCCCCCCCCCCCCCCCCATCCCCCCCCCCACCATGCCCCACAATTGATTTTTTTTTTTACACATTTCTTTGTTGTTTTAGTCAACATAAACCTCCACAAACCCCCAACTGATTCCCGCCTCTCACCCCATCACCCCAACCCCCCCCCCCCCCCACCCCCACCCCCACCCCGCCCCAGACTTCAAACTTTTTCTTTTTTTTTACATATTTATTTTGTTTTAGTCAATTTTTACACATATATGTTGCCCCATCCACCACCACCCACAACCCACTCCTGGCTCTCACCCCTACCCCCCCCCCCTACCCCCCCCCCCCCCCCCTTGAATTTTTTTTTTTTTTTTTTTTTACATATTTCTGTGTTGCTTTTATCAATTGTGACAAATATATGTTTTAACCCCCACCCTCACCCCATCCCCCCATCCCGCCCCACACTTGGAACTTTTTTTTTTTTTACATATTTCTTTGTTGTTTTAGCAATTCTTACACATATGTTCCCCCCCCCCCCCCCCCAACTACCCCCGCCACTCCCCCCTCCCCCCCTACACTACACTAGAACTTTTTTTTCTTTCTATTTTTTACATATTTCTTTGTTGTTTTAGTCAATTCTTACACATATATGTTGCCCCCTCCCCCTGCCCCCAACCCACTCCCGCCTCTCCCCCCGCTCTCCCCCAGCTCGCCCCCACACCCCACCCCCACTTGAAACTATTTTTTTTTATACATATTTCTGTGTTACTTTTGTCAATTCTTACACATATATGTTGCCCCCTCCCCCCCCCCAACCCCAACTTCCCCCGCCTCTCACCCCTCCCCCCCCCCTACACCACACTAGAACTTTTTTCTTTTCTTTTTTTTACATATTTCTTTGTTGTTTTAGTCAATTCTTACACATATATGTTGCACCCTCTCCCCCCCGCCCCCAACTCACTCCCGCCTATCCCCTCACCCCCTGCCTCACACCCCACCTCACTTGAATTTTTTTTTTTTTTTTTACATATTTCTTTGTTGCTTTAGTCAATTCTTACACTTGTGTTGCCCTCCCCACCCCACACCTCTACCCCATCCCACTCAAACTCGATTTTTAAAAAAATAAAAAAATTCTTCATATTTTTGTGTTGTTTTGGTGAATTATTACATAGCTTCTTACACATATATGTTGCTCTCACCACCCCAACTCCCCCCAACATCCACCCCCGCCTCTCTCCCACCCCACCCCGCACCCCACTCAAAACTCAATATTTTTTTTACATATTTCTGTGCAGTTTTGGCCAATTCTTACACATAGTTATGTTGTGCTCCCAACCCCACCCCACCCCACATTGTTGTAGCCTTGTTTTCTGATGGTATATACTAGCTATAAATTTATTATTCTCCGAAAAATCGAATAGTCGAGCTGCGCTGTTCTCCGACAGCTCTTGTTTATTTTTATTATCTCTACTGTCCAAGTTCGAAAGCCAGCCAGATCGGACCAGTAACGGCGGAGTTATGGCCCTTGATTTCATGTTGCCTTCTAAAAGCGATAGGGCCTTCATTTTTCATCTGATATTTACCAATCTTTACCAGAACTTTCTTTTTTTTCTTTTCTTTTCTTTTTTTTTTTTTTTTTTTATCTTTTAATTTTTATATTTTTTATTTTTATTATCTCTACTGTCCAAGTTCGAAAGCCAGCCAGATCGGACCAGTAACGGCGAAGTTACGGCTCTTGATTTAGTTAAAAATGCTATATTTTGCCTCTTTAAAACGATAGTCACTCGCTTCATTGATGTTATAAGAGCCATATTAGCTAGTAGAGCGTCCACAGGCCCTCTTGGGCCTCTTGTTTTTTGTTGTTGTTTTTTTGCTCTTTTCCTTTAATGGGAGCATAGGGGCCCTTGTTGGATCAGTTTTACATAGAGTTATAGGGAAGAACTTCAAAAATCTTCTCTGAAACTACAAGAGATAAAGGTTTAATCGTTTTAGCTTAGTTTAATCGTAATAAGCAGAGCTTATGGGATGCCGAGTTGTGCGTCCGTCTTTAACTTTTGCCTCGATAAGACGATATGGCCTTCATTTTTCATCTGATCTTTACCAAACTTTACCAGATTGTTAATGTCAATGAAAGCTCGGACAATTTCGAATACCAGCCAAATCAGACCAGTAACAGCGGAGTTATGGCCGTTGATTTAGTTACAAAATGCTATATTTTGCCTCGTTAAGACAATAGGGCGTTCATTTTTTATCCGATCTTTACCAAACTTTACCAGATTGTTAATGTCATTGATAGCTCAGACAAGTTCGAAAACCAGCCAGATCGGACCAGTAACAGCGGAGTTATGGCCCTTGATTTAGTTAAAAATGCTATATTTTGCCTCGTTAAGACGATAGGACCTACATTTTTCATCCGATCTTTACCAGATTGTTAGTGTTAATAGAAGCTCGGATAAGTTCGAAAACCAACCAGATCGGACCAGTAACAGCGGAGTTATGGCCCCTGGATTTAGTTAAAAATGCTATAATTTGCATCGTTAAGACGATAGGGCCTCCATTTTTCATCTGATCTTTACCAAACTTTACCAGATTGTTAGTGTCAATAAAAGCTCGGATAAGTTCGAAAACCAACCAGTTCGGACCAGTAACAGCGGAGTTATGACCCTTGATTTAGTTAAAAATGCTATATTTTGCCTAGTTAAGACGATAGGGCCTTCATTTTTTCATCTGATATTTACCAAATTTTACCAGATATGTCAATAAAAGCTCGGACAAGTTCGAAAACCAGCCAAATTGGACAAGTAACAGCGGAGTTCCGGCCCTTGATTTCGTTAAATATGCTATATTTTGCCTTGTTAAGGTGATAGGGCCTTCATTTTTCATCCAATCTTTACCAAATTTTACCAGATTGTTATGTCAATAAAAGCTCAGACAAGTTCGAAAACCAGCCAAATTGGACAAGTAACAGCGGAGTTCCGGCCCTTGATTTCGTTAAATATGTTATATTTTGCCTTGTTAAGGTGATAGGGCCTTCATTTTTCATCTGATCTTCACCAAACTATACAGAATTTAAATTTTTCGGGGGCATATAGTAATCGCACCGTCTGTCCGTCCGTCCGTCCGTCCGTCCGGATTCTGTCTGTCTGTCCGTCATTCTGCAGTTCGTGTCCGGACCGTAACTTCACAACCCCTGCAGGGATTTTTAAATAACTTGAAACAAGTGATCACCATAACAAGACGATGTGTCGCGCGCAAAACCCAGATCCGTACCTCAAAGGTCAAGGTCACACTTGAAGTTCATAGGTCAAAAACAGGTACGCAATTTCGTGTCCGGACCGTAACGTCACAACCCCTGCAGGGATTTTTAAATAACTTGGCACAAGGGATCACCATAACAAGACGATGTGTCGCGCGCAAAACCCAGGTCCGTACCTCAAAGGTCAAGGTCACACTTTAAGTTCATAGGTCAAAAACAGGTACGCAATTTCGTGTCCGGACCGTAACGTCACAACCCCTGCGCAGGGATTTTTAAATAACTTGGCACAAGTGATCACCATAACAAGACGATGTGTCGCGCGCAAAACCCAGATCCGTACCTCAAAGGTCAAGGTCACACTTACAGTTCATAGGTCTAAAACAGGTACGCAATTTTATGTCCGGACCGTAACGTCACAACCCCTGCAGGGATTTTTAAATAACTTGGCAGAAGTGATCACCATAACAAGATTATGTGTCGCGCGCAAAACCCAGGTCTTCAAGGTCAAGGTCACACTTGGAGGTCAAAAGTCAAATTGTGTCCGGTCAATAACTCTGGCATTCATGGACGGATTTTCAAATAACTTGGCACAAGTGCTCACCACAACACGACGATGTGTCACGCACAAAATCCAGGTCTGTGGCCCCAAGGTCAAGGTCACATTTAGATATCAAAGGTCAAATCGTGTCCGGTCAATAACTTTTGCATGCCTGGACGGATTTTCAAATAACTTGGCACACGTGCTCACCACAACCAAACGTGGTTTCGTGCACAAAATCCAGGTCCATGGCTCCAAGGTCAATGTCATACTTAGAGGTCAAAGGATACTTCGGGGGCATTTATCACTTACAGTGATATTTCTTGTTTTTTTCTTTTATTATTTTTATATTTCTTTATTTGTTTTTAATTTTTATTTTTTTTTATTATCTCTACTGGCCAATTTAGAAAAACAGCCAGATTGGACCAGTAATGGCGGAGTTATGGCTCTTGATTTAGTTAAATATGCTATATTTTGCCTCTTTAAGACGATAGTCACTCGCTTCATTGATGTTATAAGAGCCATATTAGCAAGTAGAGCATCCACAGGCCCTCTTTGGCCTCTTGTTTATTTATTATCAGCTTATGGATCCTCTACCAGTTTTGTTCAAATGGTGACCCTGGGGTCAAATTTGGCCCAGCCCCAGGGGTCGCAGTTTTACATAGACTCATATATAGGGAAAAACTTTAAAAATCTTCTTCTCTGAAACTACAGGAGTCAAAGTTTTAATATTTTGTATTTACACTCAGCTTATGGTCCTCTAACAAGTTTGTTTGAATGGTGACCCTGGGATCAAATTTGGCCCCACCCCTGGGGTCACATGTTTTACACAGACTTATATAGGGAAAAACTTAAAAAATCTACTTCTCTGAAACTACAAGAGCCAACAGTTTAGTATTTTGTATTTACACTCAGCTTATGGTCCTCTACCAAGTATTTTCAAATGGTGACACTGGGGTCAAATTTGGCTCTGCCCCTGGGTCACATGTCAAACTTGGTTTGAGTGTTTATATTAATGAAAGTTTGATTTATTTTAAAGCTAGCCAAACTTGAGCCAAATACCTCCCTCCCCCTGAAATAACAAGATCATCTGATAGTAGCCGAATTAATGAGATGCAGTAATGAAATTGATAAATATCACATGGCCATGTAATTAAAAAGTAATCATTGATATACAATTCTACATTTCTTGTATATTACATTAATTGTATTACTATATTATACACACCTGCTAATATTACACCCAGTCCAGCCCTTTAGTCCCACTATAAAAGTCAGTGCCTTAAATGGTACATCTTTTTTCTTCAAATTTACTATGGTGATGAATTTCAAAAATACTATCTAATAGATATTCGAATTTATGAAGGCTCAAGGTCATGATTTATACTAATTAAAAAAAAATCCGAACACATTTCTTCCACTCGACGATAATATATCATTCGGCGGGGGATATCAATTCATCGAATTTGCTTGTTTATAAATAGTTACAAAAGTTCCGCATTCACTCCTTGACGTGTTAAACAAGGCAGCCTAAAGGTGGAGTTTTCAGCCTACCTTCATCTCCTGACCGAAATCCAGAAGAATCCCAACACTATCAACATGCTTGTTATGGTCAAACTACTGGCCAACCGACGCCCGTACATCTTCTCTGAAACCCCTCGCTATCAGTTTATGTAGGTAGATACGAAAGTCGAGCAGGGAATGACCATTAATAGAGGCAAACTATATAGCTACATCACAAACATAAAAGGATTGACAACATGGGTATCACTGGAGGTTTAAACATTCTAGAGTTCTTAAACCATATTCTTACACCATTTCCACCCCAATGAATTAAACAGGACGGTGTAAATAAGGAAATAGGGAAATCCCTGACAGGCTATATCCTCTAAATTAACAGATGATATAAGTAAAAGTCAAAGATGATCATGTATATATGAATATATCCTAGAAAGCCGCACAGTCAGTACTCAGTACATGCAGCATACTCTTTAAATCTAACACTTGATGAAAATCACGTCCAGCTTGTTTGGGTTTAACCTTTTAGTGTTTAAGTTTAACCTTTTAGTTTAAAACTACTTATATTATATTTTGCCCCAGTATACATACACGTTGTTCAACGTCATCATTTATATCGACTTCTTACCTATCTATCACCGATATTCCACCAAACAAAAGACGTATGGAGATATATACCCCAGGAAGAATCATCATCAATCAATAGTGAACACGTCCCTGGTGTTTCAATCTATTTCTATTAACTACAGAAAAATCGTGTTGTCGCAAGGTTTTAATAGGATTATACTCGTATGATACAGATTAAGATATAAATATTTTATGTTGCATTAAGATTACAACAGCTCATATACTTTTATAATACATTTACAGGAACAGTTAATGTACAGACAGTGACTTTTTTCCGGCGCCTTCTTAGCAACCGATACAGTATTCTAGTTGATTTATTTATGACGTTGGTTTACAGGTTTATCCCCACCAATTGTATGTGTAAACCGCCAAATGTAGTTCCTATAATAAAAAGTAATCCCTCCTTTTTATGGAAACTGCCCATTTCTATTCTAATTTGATGTTGTTATATTAGAAGCTTATTGATATTTACTGAATCACTGATGAACATTTTCGAAATTGCTATGCATACAGTTTGTGAGCAACTATCAATGAAAACAGCCATACCCTTGACCTGTTTAGTAAACAAACAAGAACTTTCTTACATGTGTTGTGACCCCACCTTTCTGGTGATTTTTTAAAATGGACAATTAGTTTTTTATCTGAAAATTACGTTGCTTGAGTTTAAGTTGCAGCAAATCATTTTAACATTGGTGTTAATGGGGAAAACAATTAGTGGTTTCATACACCTACAACATATTTTTCCTTATGTCACCCATTATTGTTTGTTGGTGTTTAACGTCATTTATAATAGTCTAGATCATCTGCGATGCTTGCTTTTTTTCAAGACAAACGTCTAGAACAGTCCTTCTAAACATTTGCCGAATTCTGGTATCGTTTCTGATTTGGCTGAGACAGAAACACCTGCTATCCAAGATATACAGGAAGGCAGAAAGACAATACATTTATAAATAAAGAGGAAAACTTCATCTTTATATTGACAAACTAAATGCGGATGCAGATGATCTAGACTAAACTCCCGTCATCCGTAAGAAATCGACGCTTTCTCACACGATGAGCTACCGATATCTTGCTAATTTGAATTCAAATTCTGAATTGTTCAAGATATTATAGTCGGTTTATGTTAAAATTGAGTCAGGTGAGAGTCTCTGCAAAACTCGTTTGGTTAAGTTGAAATTTGGATGAAACAGAAAACAGATCATCGCCTTATTCTTGTAATGTTCTAAGTGGAAAAATCATGTTTTCGAGAAAATTAGCTTTGAAGTTTCAAAAATAAATAATTTCGTTATTTTTGGTCTATTTTCTTAGAAAAAAGACCAAACGAATCAGCAAATTATTATCTTTGTATTGTATGTGTTGTATGTTATTAAATGTTCCTATCTTTTCATTTATTTAGATATTATAGAACAAAATGATCAATAAATTGTAATTATAGTGTTTAATCACACACGTAATTATTCTAATACACGTAATTTGATTGGTCCATTTGCAGACAGAACATTCTAATATTCACCTTATCTTGAAATAGAACAATTAAACTAAGTTGACCACGTGATCAGTGGCAATGCACTGATTGGTTTGTGTGTTAGATACAACAGTCTAGAAATTACAAGAGTGTAAAAATCATGCAGATAGAACAATCTGTTAAATCCCTGTCACACTAGGGCCGCGTTCTCACGGCGATCCCACGGCGTCCAAGAAAAATGCAGAACGCCGAGGTGCGCGCAGTACGATCGCAAGCATCGCCGCAGCAACGCAGTGGCATCGCCAGTAGACGCATTGGGATCGCATAGAACGCCAAGCGACGGCGCGCACTTTGAGCATGCACAAAACAAACGCCGTCGCTCGGCGTTCTGATAAGAGCGCAGTGGGGTCGTCCTAAGGTCGCCATAGCAGCGCAGTAAGGTCTCCTACAACGCCACAGGAGCTCCGCGGGCGCGCACAGAGGTCGCAGTGCGAACGCTGTGGTTGTCGGTGGCGCTTGCACGGAGATTGTACGGCGTTCTCTGAGATGTCACTGCGTCTCTACCGCGCTTATACGGCGCGTCTACGGCGCTTATACGGAGTGTTATTTATTTTACTGCGCTCTTACAACGACTGTACGGAGCTGTCACGGCGATAATTGCGCTCCCAAGGCGCTTCTACCGCGTTCATCGGCGTTTGCATGACAAAAACGAACAAAATAGTATAAATGAATTATAGGTAGTGCAAACGAACGTCTTCAACACGCCGTCAGCGCAGTGTGAGCGCCGTGAAAGCGCAGTGCACGCAGTGGAAGCGCCGTGAGAGCGCAGAAAATCGCCAACAAGAACTCCGTAGGAACGCGATAGAACGCCATGGGAGCTCCGTAGCAACGCCTTGGTCGCTGTGAGGACGCCGTGACATCTCCACGAAAAATATCAGATTTTTCTTGCGATCTCACGGCATTCTGGAAAATTAAACAACGCCGTGCCAACGCAGTGGAAACGCGCTATAGTGTGACAGGGGCATTATAGAAAATCTCAGTAACCATAGGTCATAGCTAAATTCTACCAACATAGGCAGATAGAACAATCTGAGACAAATCCAACCATCTAAAAATCTCAATTTTGACAAAAAATCATTTTGAACATTTTAAGAATAAGGCGACGAGATGAATAACGGAATTTAATGTGGGCATTCATTTAAAAAGCTAGATGACATGAAGAAAATAAAACTATATTTTTATGACAAAGCGCTGTTTAAACAGCATTTTTTTTACTTATGGTTGTGTGTTTAACCCCAACTTTAGGTATTTAATTAACGAATGAATGAATGAATGAACGAACGAACGTAAACGAACGAACGAATTAATTACGGTTCGTCAACACATAAATAGAGAACATGTATATGCGTTAAATATTATAAAAATGAAGATTATAATTATTAAAAATTAGGTTTAACCCATATAGTTAAAACAACCTACTAAAATAAGGGACAACATATGGTTTAATGTAAACATTTTAAAAACTGTCCATGTCAATACTAAGCTTATTAATGCCCGTTAAAGGGCGGGTAAAGTAGCCAATGCTAACAAAACGCCAACGTCCGATGTCTGTCAATAATTCAAGATATGGCTACCATCAATACAAATTGTTTGTACTAACCGGGTTGTGTTTATAGCTGATGAAATGGAATTACAAATAAACGCGCATATTCAGAAGCATGCGATTTATGTAAAGGTAATGTAGCTTTAAACAACTTCTCGACGAACGGTTCTAAAGCTACAAGAGCGCAATTTGCCGAGTAGAGCGATGAGTTAAGCATATGTTTATGACATTTAAATTCGGAATATTTACTCTATGATGACGTCTACCTTAATCCTGCAAGGGTGGTAACGTTTAATGTATGCATTCAATCTTGTCTTGTCGTGCCCTTAACGGTTTATTCTCGTGTTGCCCAGATTTCTGCTAAGTCGCTGAGTACTTGCTTTGTGTTTTTTATGCTCCCCGAAATGTTCCATCATGTCCGTCCGTCCGTATGTATATACGTACGTCCGTATGTATGTCCGTCTGTCCCGCTTTCTTGTCCTATTAGCTCTTCCTACGGTTTTCATCTGATTTTCATGACAGGAAGTATCAATATGATGTCTAGTAGCGCATATTATAAGGACGTTCCAGTTGAATGATTTTGGGCGAAGTTACGAGACTTTGAAGTTTTTTTTAATCTAAACCTTGTCCGCTTAACTTCTCCTACAATTTTCAGCCGATTTTCACGGAACTTCATAGGAAATATCAGCATGATATCCAGTACCAGATTTTGTCAGGCTGTTCCGATTGAATGATTTTTAAATCAAAAGCTTGTCCGCTCAACTCCTACATTTTTCGTCTGATTTTCTTGATACTTTATAGGAAGTATCACTAAGATGTCTAGTTCTAGTTGAATGATTTTTGGCGGATTTATATGGCTTAGAACTTTTTCAAAATGTAAATCATTTCTGCTCAGCTCCTCCTACCGTTGTTTTATCTGATTGTCATGCAACTTGGTAGGAAGAACCAATATTATGTCTAGTACCGCATATTGTCGGGACGTTTCGGTTTTAAAAATATGCCGGAGTTACGGGACTTTTCAAATTTAAAAAAATACATATAGCTTGTCGGCTAAACTCCTCCTACATTTTTCATCCGATTTCACATATGTACCTTTATTTGGGAAGCATCCATATATAGGTTCTACCGATTTCTTGTCTTGGCTTTTTATTTTGATATTCATATATACATGATCATCTCTGTGTTATATATATTGCCTATTAATGCTGCCTAATTTTGGTCAGAGATATCCTGGCGGGGATTCTTTATTTAAATCATCCCAGTTTATTGATGTACACCTTAGAACCAGATTTAAACACCCAGCGGCCTTTTAACCACTGACCGTGCCCTATTAGTAAGATATGTATATAAGGTCAATGTTCCCTTCGTAGCAGTCTCAGTTCTATCACTTACTTGTATGCTTGGAAGCCAACAAAACAGTGTAACATTCTCAATGACAGAGAATCAATGTTGTAGCACAACTGGACATGTTTATCATTGAGGGTGGGGTTAAGAGATAAAATGCAGTTCGACATAAATCAGTTTGATGCGAGTTAAATTGCCTGCAGATCAGCTGAAAAGACAAAGGCCTCGTTAGGCAAGTGGCTCTTTATACCTTGCTCATGTTTAAAAGCAGCTGCAGTCTCCAGCTTTAGAACCGTCTGACGTTATATCAATATGCTAAACATAACTGTATTTCCATTTGATGTCATTAATTTCGCTTTGAATTGAATTGGGTTTTAAGGCGCACAAACACATGTAAGGTTAAATGAAGCCCAACGGGAATGAACATGACAGGCTCATCCTCCAATTGCATCGAGGTAAAATATGGAGAATGGGCATAGAACCTTGTCACCTGAAGAACTGCAGAGTTGCTGCAAATTCTATAGTGGACACTCCATTTACGCTGGAGCCAAGTTTATTGTTTTTCTGCCACTGCTCAGTGATTTGAGCGAGATGGCACCTGAAACAATGCAAGGGTCATGATGAAGACCTTTAATGAGCATGAACAAAAAATGATAAAATGAACATGAATTTGGGTGTGGGGAGTGGGGTGTGTGTGTGTGGGGGGGGGGGGGGGGGGGGGGGGTAGGTCTACCCATCTAACGGGATCTGCAGTGGCCCTATTCTTTGCCGGGGAACCAGACGGCGCAATTTCGCTTTGAAAGAAAGCTGAAGATGTACGTATATACAGTACGTGATATTGTTCCAACAATCAAAAGTAATATTTTAGATTTTTCCAATGTCCATGCGTAAATTTTGCCACCTTGTACTTTACAGTGAAATTCATTATTGATATCTATGTTCGAATCTATTGCGTTCGGTTTAAGACGAAGATATCAATATGTCAATATTAGGCTCTTTAAAAATATTTCCTTGTTGATAAATATTATCATGAAGACCATGGTGTCTGCAAAATTTTCATCGACTTTAACTCTGCAATATGTCTTGCCTTTATTTTAAAAGTTTTAGTGGCATCCTTACTTTAAATGATATATTCCACCAAAATATATGCGTAAGAACGGAATATATATGCTTAAGAACGGAATATATATGGGTAAGAACGGAATATATATGTGTAAGAACTGAATATATATGTGTAAGAACGGAATATATATGTAAGAATATATATGCGTAAAATTGAATATATATGCGTAAGAACTGAATATATATGCGTAAGAACTGAATAAATATGCGAAAGAACTGAACATATATGCGTAAGAACTGAATATATATGCGTAAGAACTGAATATATATGCTTAAGAACTCCCTCAAAATATGCAGATTCAAAAGTTACCTAAATTGTGTACTGAGCGTACGAGCAGTGTTAAACACTGTACGGACACTGTCCCACTTAGTATTCATAAAAAACACACAAAAAAAATTAATTATATAAAGTTAATCATGCAGATGTGTCAATAGTTGTATATTTATCTAAGTATGTGTAATATTTTAAAGAGCATTTTCGGTGAAAAGTGAACAAACGAATGCAAGATCGAAAATAGCGGGGGAAATGAGATTGGAAAGAAAAGAAACCAAACACGGATCTTTAAATTATACTGATCTATTAATGCATTCATTATTTTTTCGTAAAAATAAATATGTTAGGTAAGAAAACATTTGCGTTTAGTAGGCGCATTAATTTCACGAAAAAATAAAGAATGCATTAATATATCAGTATAATTTAAAAATCTGTGTGTGGCTTCTTTTCTTTCCAATCTAATTTCCCCCCGTATTTTCGATCTTGCATTCGTTTGTTCACTTTTCACCGAAATGCTCTTTGAAATGTTACACATACTTAGATAAATATACAACTATTGACACATCTGCATGATTTACTTGTATGGTCAATACTTAAATTAATTTTAATATAAAGCAAATACTGCCCTTATTTGCAAAATATAGTTTATTGACGGCTCTATAGTACAAATAAATATATTTAACATTAAACTTTCAGCGCATTGAAGCACTTGTTTACAAAGAATAAACGTTCAAACAAAATCAGAGAAAGTGTGTCAACACATTTGATAATGTATTAACAAATTTACAACATGAAGAGAAAATTAAATATTAATCACATTATCTGCTATATGCATAAACTCCAATCAACGTATGTTTACTAAACCTTAAGTAAAGTAACTTGTATTACTGAACGAACAAGTATCGTTCAAATACACGTTATCGTTGTTTTCTTATATACTGAGGGAAAAAGTTTAGCAAGTTTTTGTTTCACCCTGGAAATATTACATTTTTGTTTGTAAAATCAGGAAACTACTGCCATGGACACAATATTTTATTAAACACACATCAATAAAAGTCGAACATCTTAATGACGTAACGAATAAATGAGCGTAGGGGTCAAGCCCTTAAAGTCCCAAAATGTCAGTATATCTTGTATATAGTATTATTTCATCTAAAAAAACTTGCTAAACTTTTTTCCCTCAGTATATATTCAGTAAATAAATAAAGTGTGCACTTAAAGCTACATAATCATCCTCATTACGAATATAACATTGCTAACATCCTAACTTTATGTTTGAAAATAAGTTAAACGTTTGACATTCATGATCAATTCCAGAAAAAAAACAGCAACTAACAAGATGAACTGTAATCTTGTGTTATTCCATTCAATTCCATGCATTTTGTTCAGCTCTGTGCATTTTGCAATTTTTAGTTTTTACTTCCTTTTGACTTTGATGAACTCAAACGCTGTTAGTGAAGGAACATTTCATACAGAGGTATCACTATTTTAGTTATGCATACATTTTGTATGTTTTGCTAATATTTTCATTACAAACTTGTTGAATATTTCCGAAAATAGATATGCACACTTTCTTTTTTGACTAATACTCGTATACAACCACAGTCTCATAGTTTTTAATAACACTTTTCTGTGGCTTTTGAAGCATAACAGATTAATTACATTATTCAATAACACTTATCATTTAAGTTTTGTTTTTAAATACTATGTATTATTTTCTAAACTGCTGTTAAAAACGTATTAACTTTTAATGATTAACCTTTTTAGTCTGTGCACAAAAACGATAATTGTACCTTTTTGCCAGACTTCCTTAGCAAAAAAAGTTAAAATAATAATAATAATTTCATCAATTAATGTTCTTATTTTACTTGACATAACCCGTTTAATGCATGTCCACGTAATGTCATATGTGTTTAAATAAATGCCCCACCACCCCGGTATTTAACGTAAGTAGTGGGTTGTCAGAGATCGAGCGTTCGTTCTACTTCCTGTCGTATTTGCACGCGCCTTGGCGGAATCCTCTGCAACTTCACTATGGCGTTCGCCAGTCTAATTCGCTCAACTGCATCCCGAACCTCTTTAGGTATGGAAGCATGGTCTTTATTAAATTTGTCTATATCCTTGCAAAACTGATTTATTCGCGAGTCCACGTCTTTGTTAGCAATACTCTGATTAATTTCTTCGCGTGACATCATGTGAGCTCTCCCATTTTTATCCAGATGCGAGAAATCACCATTTTCCCGCAGTTTTGCGGTTAAAATTGGAATTTCTTCGAAGTATTTAGTTTCCAACATGTGAATAAACGTTCTGACCTGTACGTCCGAGAACAAGCACGTGCTGTGTCCGGTCTGCTCCAGTGCACCAGTGCGTTTGCCTTCTAGCTCGTACATTTGAATAACTGTCTGAATTTGTGCGCACGTGATACATCCCTCTTGAACCGGTTTACCAAGCGTCGCCTTGGTGCCCGATGGGAACGAGTTGGGTCGCTTTGGTAGCAGTTTACTTCTGGGCGTTGACGTATTCCTGTACGATGACGGTCTTTGTCTTGATCCTCCAAGCGTTTGTCTTGATTCTCCAAGCGTTTGTCTTGATTCTCCATGAGACTCGATATTTTGTATACGATTAATAAGTCTAGCACTTTTAGCACGGAACGCTTTCTCAATTTGCGTGAATTGTCTTTGTTGCAGCGTCTTTTCTTTCACCACTCTACACTTCAAATTTTCCAATTTCGCCTGCTCACTTCTGTTTAGTTTATTCGCCTTGTATTCCGCTTCTGTTTTGCAGACGATATTTCTACTTCCGGTCAGTCTCTCAGTTGTGTCAATATCCAAGGAGACCCGCGACTCTGGCACCGACAATTTGTCGTATTCCAGCCTCATGTCGCATTTCTCGTTCATATGGTACAACGCACTTCCCCAAACGCTAGACGTACTTCTGTTATAGTTCTCCATCACTGCAGTACCTCCTCGAAGAAACGTTAAAATCAAAACAAAACAGAAATAATAAAAACGTTTGACACTATAATTCACTTATAAAGATAGCATCATGTTTGTTCACACGTCACAGTCTCGAAATGGTCTACCTCTTGTATGGCATTCAATCATAATCTGAAAGGAAATAATTTTCCGATATTACTGCTCTAACCGATGTAAAAGATAATGAAAACCGCACGCATTCTTATTTCTATTATGCACAGTTTGAAAAGATTGAAAATCAATCAATTGATAAACTGCTCAAATAAATGCACATTATCACATAACTATTCATTCTCTCGAATATTCACGTACATCGGAACAGTGTCAGCAAACCTGTTATGCTCGTCTCATTCACTATTGTTTCTACTTTTGATAAAAAGTCAGTTTCATTCACAAACTGAAGTACATCGTCAAGCTCAGAATGTCTAACTTCCTTACGCATTACGTTACAGTATCATTTAAATCACACACGATTTCTGTATCAGTTTTCAATGTAAATTTGTCCCAATTCGATTTTCTCCTTCGTTCAAAATGCAAATAGTTTCCGAATGTGTTTGCGTTTGACCTTTGGGCTGAATGCTGTCCATGAATTTTAATCTTAATTGTTAAATGAGTGCATTGAGACTATTAAATAATCAACAGCATTGTGAACACAGTGGTATACATTTCAGATGTTTTAGCACCAATACATTGTGTGTTCACCAGTTGCTTTCACTCCGATATTTCAGCAGCTAGTCAATGTACGTGTTATACGTGTTGCTTTCATTTGGATACGGTTGTGTTTTTTTTTTAATTTCCTTTCACACTTAGTTAAATATTTTGACTAATAGTTTGCCAATATAAATAAATAAAACTGAATACAGCGTTTTCCAAATTTTGGCAAGTATTTGAAAATAATTATTAACGTTTTGATGTTAAACCCTGAAAACCGAAGCTGAAAACTTTACACACTTTCAATGTCCGGTTAATAATTTACGCAGGCTTTGAGAATTTGTTTCACGCCTTGTTCATTCGGCAAAACTTACTCATCACATCGTTTGTGAACCGCTACGTCAAAAAAACGGTCATTAATTTTAAACGTAGTCATGTCCACACCTCCATCATCCACACCTCCACCATCCACACATTGACGTTGGTCAGGATGGTTACATATGTTAATAGTTTAAGCCTGTCACATCTATTTGTCTAAAAATCCCTTGAGATAAAGCATTCCAGCACGCGTTAAGCTTTTGTTTAAATACTCATCAACTTGATCGAACACATCGAACACGTGTCATTGAAGTGGCTTTAGCACGTTTCTAACATTCCCGAGGATGCGCCCAACGAATTATGTAGCCATTGCGGTGTTTGAAGTTTTAGTTTCGCCGTCAGTTCATCTGTTTTAGACACACCATATACTAGCATGTGTTTATTATATTAATAAAGCCCGAATGCGGGATTAAGTAGACGTACAACTAATGCGTGATAAGCGAAACGGCAAATTAATATAATACGCTACCGATTTCATTACATTGGATATTGTCCTGCTATTGTCATTACATTGGATATTGTTATGGGGCTTTAATAGACTCACTCTTTTTCGATTATATTACCTTATTTATCATGAGGAATAATTATATAGTTGACGACAAAAGCTATCGCTACTTTAAACGACCATATTGTAATCAACTTTTGGGACGAAATTTGGTCCCATATTGCGATAAAGAATTTAATATACCAAATAACATTTTGCTTTTGAACAAAATTTAAGTGTCAAAAATCTTACGTAGTAAAACACGGCAATAAAATACTCAATAGGTCCATTTAAATACATTTCAATTTGCTTTCTGATTAAATATTTATTCTATTAAACAGGGTTTAATGCTTTAAAAATCAGATCAAACGTTTGTATACGCTTAATATCTCGATACAACTTGATTTGACTAGTTGTTAACAAAGGTTGCAATTTTGTAGAATAATATTACAGAAAAGATGTAAAAACGAAAAAGAAAAGCAAAGTCATTCTAGATCTACACGGGAGTAATATACCGCAAAACATATCTACTGGCACTATGACATATCTACTGGCACTATGACATATCTACTGGCACTATGTGAAGTAGCTCATTATCAACAAATAATCGGAAATCCGTATGATGTTTATTTATCTATTTATTTATTTATTTATTTACTACCGCAGTTTCCCTAAAAAAATGTTTGTAAAAATCATAAAATAAAAAGAAAATTTGTTGTTTTGTCGTGAATAACATATTTTATTTCATCTCGAAGTGAGAAAACTTTATATTTTCACTTCGCATTCGTGAAAATATAAAGTTTTCTCACTTCTCAATGAAATAAAATGTTATTCTCTCCAAAATAACAAATATCCTCTATTTATCATATAACTTACGCTGTGGGAGTGGAATAACACCATTTTATATTTTCGATGTACCACTAGTTATATAAGTATGCAGATGAGCATAGTATGCGCTGTAATACAAATCGATAATGACTATGATCCAATTCCCACGGTTTATGTCGGTTTCGCGTGTTAACGCGACAGGCAAACTGCAATAAAAGTCGATATGTGAGTTATGTGATAAATAGAATCTAACGTTCGTTCTCATTCATTATTGAGTTTATTAAACTCATTAGCAAAAATGATATAATGCTCGGCAAGAGCCTCGCATTATATCGAGTATTGATTATTGAATTTATTAAACTCGTTAGCAAAAATGATATAATGCTCGGCAAGAGCATCGCATTACAAGAGCCTTGCATTATATCATTCTGCCAATTCGTTTAATAAATTCAATAATGAATGAGTACTCATGTAAGATCCTCTATGTAGGGCTTGAGCCATAACATTGTCGCCATCTTGGTACTTAAAATACTTGATAGCAATGCCAATACGGAAGCAGTTTCCTGAATTAAGAGTATATTTTTGTTTAAAACACATTCAAATGAACAGTTTAACGCCATAGACTTTATAGTATATATAGATGCTAACAATGCTAATGACTATATTAAACTAATTATACCCAACGTTTCATCAGCGGAAAAATAAATACTCAACTGTTTCGTAACATGTTTCGTGGTTAATGTTAATTGTCCTTTGCAGAATTTTTCCTCGTGATTTATGTGGTTGTGGTAATTCAAAATGGTATTAAAAATCGATAAACTAATATGAAATGTATTTAAAAAGCGCTAAACTTGACATTTAATTGGATTTTATGTTTGTAATGTTTATTACTAACTCATGTCTTGATTTGCAATACCAGGATTTTATTAGATGTACAGTTCCTGATTAAATGTACAGTTCCTGATAATACATAATGAAAATGACGTAAACATGGACTAATGTTATAAAAAGCGTTTACAACACTAACTATAAACACACATTTTCCTTACATAGAATCCTTTAGACTTTTTGTGTCTTTTGTGCAATATATGTATATATCAGAAAATTAAAATAATATGTGTTGCCATTATTTCGAGGAAGGTGTACTGTTTGTGTTCAGTCAAATACAAGTGCATTCTTCTATCATAACAATCTCTAATTCGTATTATTTTAGCATAAAATCATAATAGAAAGAAAGACTGTGAATGACTTATTCTTACAAATTATAACTGAACTAAATGTTTAGCATGATCAAGTAAATTGACACCCAATTTTACAAATACAATTATGCTTTTATGCAGAATTCAGTGCCAACCAAACCTTATTTATTCTTTTTTAAACTAAAAGCAATTATGATCTAACTAGCATCTTTTAAAAGCACAACACAAAAATGATATGCAAAATATGAATGATCGTCCAAAGATTACATATTAGAGCGCTAAAATGATACTCCTATTAATGTTTAATATTTTATTTTATATAAGCTACCTCTTCCAGATTGCTATTAATATATATATATATATATTTTTAAAGACTATAATTTGCTAACTGAGCTGGTAAAATATCGCGCATGTTGAGTGCTGGCTCATCGCTTAATTTTATAAAGATAGTTTAATTAAATTATATCATATTCCTTTGTATGGGATAATGTTACTGTCGATCGTTTAATTTTATAAAGATAGACTGTCATCGCTGTCATCGCCTAATTATATAAAGATACCCTAATTAAATTATATCATATTCCTTTGTATGGGATAACGTTACTTATACAGTCGATGGTTCAGGGCAACACTGTTGTATCGTATGGGATAACGTTACTTATACAGTCGATGGTTCAGGGCAACATTGTTGTATCGTCTTCTGTATATATATGTAGTTACGGTTTCGCACAAATATTTAAATCTAAACACATTTAAAGCTGTTTGAATGTCACTTGCTAACCTTTGATTCACTTCCAACAGTTTTTATTTAATTTATGGTAACATGTTAAAATAAGCATATTTTAATTAAACCCAGCATGGGCAAAAAAACCTGAGATATTATTAAGGGTGTTACCTCCCTCTCCCCTGGAATACGGATTACTAAATAAATTCAGGCCGGAATCCGGAATACTCCCTAATTTACAGCTAAATCCGCAATACTCTTTCAGCTCAAACTGCGCCCTAACTTAGGCTAAATATATAAGGACAGGTGATTGGTGAAACTGTAACGAGCTTTGGCGGTGATAATAAATTTGCTAATTTCTTGTACAAACACTGACAAAAATAAATAAATAAATGAAGTAGTTTTTAATAAAAAAAAATCATAATACTATCAAAGGAATTTTTCAAATGCTATTTATGATATACGCTTACTATTAGGAAACTAAAAGAAAAACATCTCGCTTAAAATCTTTAACGCATACAATCTATATAACCTTGCAAGTAAGAAGAGGAACATTAAACGAACAATAGTTATGAACACTTGAAAGAATTCAGAACATACATAACATAATTATGATGCCAGTTATGGTACTGCGATGCATATGAACTTTATAAGAATACTTCAATAGTTGTATGCCCTCGAAGATAATAATAACAACGCCCGTCCGTCCGCACATGCGTTAGTACGTTCGTCCGTCCGAAACATCTCTGTCATAACTTTGAAAGTACTGTGTGAGTGTGTATTTCTAAGGAGTATAGTCCGTCCGCCTACGACAGGCGTCCTACCCGACGATTATAGGAGTCTAGACTTTTATCTGTGTGTTTGTGTGTGATGTGATGATATGTCAACTTGAAGCAGCGAACTCAATGGTTTCTTTATAGTGCTGCCACACTGGAATACCACGCCGTAGTAGACATGAAAAATCCTCCTGAAAAAAGTCTAAAATTTTGTAAACAGCTATATTACATAGAAAGTATGACAGCTGCCATTTTAGCCGGGTCGGAAGTGCGTCATTCATAGACTGTTTACCGTCACATCTGCATTCGGTCTGCATTCGCAACTGTCATTGCAGGGAATCAGGCTGAACTAATTTCTCCTTTGGGGAGACATTATTTTAGTCGGATTCCCCGCAATGACAGTTACGAATGCAGATGTGACGGTAAACAGTCTATGAATTACGCACTTCCGCCCCGCTAAAGGTGTAACACGCCCATTGATTGTTGCATTGAGTTGTGTGTGAATTAAAATGTAAATGCCATGTTGTCATTTATATCTAGACCCAAATTAAAAATGAATAACTTACATTCTCATCACAAATGACACATATGTTGCCAAAAAATCCACAGAAAAATGGGGGTCATGTATCTTCTAAGAAAGAACTTTTCTCATGAATAAATGCTCCTTTAAAAACATCAACACTGAGATGCCATAATATTGTATTCATACACTCATTTCCATATAAGCAAAATAAATTAAAAACTCACAATTTTAACATGACAATGCTTGAAAAATGTAACAAATAGATCAACAATGTGATATAAACCAAAAATAGCACTTTAAATTAGAGAAAATGCCTTTTTTTACAAAAAGAAATGAGAGTTATTTATTGACGCCATTATGCGACTACCCCAGACCGACACTCCTTTGTTGCAATGGGTGTGCTACACCTAAAATGGCAGCTGTCATACGTTCTATTATATGTAATACTCTCTAAATCTGATGGAATCCGGCCTAGGACAAGAGGGGATAGTGTGTGTGTGTGGGGGGGGGGGGAGGGGGGGGAGTGTTGGTGCGGTGGGGTTCACCCTCAGTATCGCCTCCCTTTTTTCTCATGAACTCTAACACCGAATGGGACATGCTAACAGCTCATCATCATCATCATCATCATCATCATCATCATCATCATCATCATCATCATCATCATCATCATCATCATCATCAATCATCATCATCATCATCATCATCATCTTAATATTCATCACCATCCGCAAGAGCAGTATCGTCATCATCGTCATCAGCAGCAGCAGCGTCATCGTCATCATCGTCATCAGCAGCAGCAGCAGCAGCAGTAGAAGCAGCAGCATCGTAAATCTAAATTTTCATTCAATAAAGAAAGAGAACACATCGTTGCAGAAACAATGAATGATTGTGTGGGTCGAGTGATCCCATAGAATGTGTTGTGGTGCATTTTAACGGAGTTCGGGAATAATTAAAACAGAACCTCTCATCCTCACCAACTAGCAATAATATTCAAATGAACGTTGTGTTACTGTAGTTTTATTTAAATATAAACGTCTACGTAATATGATGGAGGCATGTCGCATTCCAAACTAGAATACTTATTTGGTAAATATTCCACTAATAGACATACGAGTTTTTGAGAAGAATGATTTATATTTTTATACAGACTGTTTCTTCGTTCTCTTAGCCGCATATAGTGAAGCATATGCGCTACATCTTTTGAACTACACGTTATGTTAAATGTTTATTATTTGTATAGGTATATAGCAAAGTAGCAGGGAATACTAAAAATTGTAAAAGTTACTCTTCTTGTTACACCCACAACAATTGTGTTTATTCTTCTATCCCAGCAGTTTATGGCGTGGTTGTTCATATTTACTTTGCACTCTATTTGCCAGCCCGTAACAAGAAAAACTAATGGGCGGATGCAAATGCCGAATTCATCAATAGCAAAGAAGCGGGTATGGCGGTCCTCTCCGAGAAATGTTTGAAATATTATAATGAAAAACCTGCTGAGTAATTTCTACAACGGTTCATTTACTTGAAAATCCCGTAATAATGAAAACTACAATGAAAGCGGGTAGCGTGTCTTTGCTAGTGTGTTTTTGAAATACTACACTTCTGTAATTTCAGCATGCTTATTAATTGTTCAGTTTTATTAAGGTTACTAGTAAATAGGATGCTATCTCGTATTTGTTCATATTATGTTAGTTCAAAAACATACTTTTCTAAAAGAAGCCGCTGAACATTAGGTGACTCAGCACCACTCAGCATAATGACGGGCCTTTTATTAACATAGCCTAAATAGCCTTTGAAAGTTTCGGTTATTTCCGCCAATAGAATTTGCGTGCTTGACCAACACTACTTGGAAATTGAAAGTTCCTGTTTATTTGAATTTATTCAAATACAGTTTTGTCGCAAAAGAAAGTAAACTTTTTTCGTTTAAAAATAACACATAGTAGCAAACAAAACATCACAAAGGCTATACAGGTCAAAACTAAATAGTTGGTGTGTTTCAATAAATCCACATAAACACAGCTATATATTATCTGAACGACACTAACCATTAGACCTGCAGCAGCAAATAATAATGAACAGAGCGTACTTTATTTTAATATTATCTACGGAGCTTATACAAAAGCACTACTTATCAAGTTATGAAAAACACTGAACTCTTGTAAATCTAGACTTATGCAATTTCATGGGAATGCAGGAATGATTGTAAAATTACTCTTTTTTTTCATTGGGTCCGTTTATTATTGTTATATGGGCTTCTCGTGCATCCTATTTGATTAAACGACGTAAACTTCCGAATTCCAACGTTTAAATTTAACGAACGCTGTCTGGGCTTCCAAGTTGAACAACAGAGATGCCGCTAACGAATAATACTGGGATGAACACTTTAAGTGAGTTATTCGCTTTGAAAAAGAACCTAGCGTTCCAAGCCAAGTTCGACCACCGGATGACATCCATGTCGAAAGATTACTTCAGTAAGAAGGAGAATCTGAAGCAAGAAATCACGTCTATCTACAACGACATGAAGGAAATACGTACGTCGACCGGACACACTCTTAACCAGGTAGAACATTTATACTTGCTATTAATGCTGTATGTAAATAATTGTTATTTTATTTTTAATTCTGCTGCATCTGAGCTCTCCCCAGTTGGGGCATTATGATTACAAGGCTCATATTGGCCCGGTGAGTTCATTAGAAAAGGAGCCCGTGTGGTTCCCCGGGAAGAATTATGACCACTTCCTGTCGTTGAAGACGGATAAAGTACACACACACTCACATTGCCGTTCTCATCATGATCCCTGCGTTTCAGATGCGAAAAAAACAATGGCTTGAGAGTAGAAGGAGTGTCTACAACATAATTTGTAGCAACTCTGCAGTTATTCCGATGAGAATGATATAGATATATGATATCAATTAGTCGAGTTTGTGACATCATAACATTATTTAATCATATCACAAAATTTACTTATTGTTAATATCATTAATTCGAATTAAAGATATCACAAAATGAGTTATTGTTGTCATCAATTAGAATTTGTGATGAAATTAATTCAGATTGTTTATTGATATTAATAATTCGATTTTATGATATCAATACATTTTGTGTGTGATGTAATTACGGATTAAGTAAGGATTTGATTGGTTGAAAACTTGAAACTTGAAATCGACCTTGATTGACAATTAACATAAGGTCAGTTGAATGAATGATGTTTTGCGACACTTTGAAACCGATGAATAATGGAAGAATGAAAACAATATATTGCTAAAACTATTTACATATAAGGGAAGATAGGGTAATAGTAGTAACAAAATCTCACAAAATGATATAATGGTATCAATAATTAGAATGTATAGGACTTTAGCGATATTACCCTGATTTATTGATAGCACAAAATGACTTGTACAATATCAATAACAGTAATCCGATTTCGTGATAACAAATATTTAAATGTTATGATATCATGAAATGACAAAAAAAAAAAGAAGTTTAAATTCAAACCTTAAATTAACCAACTAAGACAGGATAAAATGAAAAATGATAAAACTTTATTTAGGTAATACGTCGTTTTAAAGAAGTGATTTTGAAGATATTCTCGATATAAACAAAATCGGGTTTTATGTATGTATGTTAGTCCACACTCTAATGAGCTATGCTAAGTTTTATTATAGTGTAGCAGAGGGACTATACAACTTAGAATTGCATACAGACACACGTAAGCATGCATGAACACATACACATGCAAGCAAACGCATAAGAACACGCACGCATCCCCCACCCCTCCCACACTTACAAGTATTGCTTATATCGGGAATATAAAGCACTTGACATCCAGTATCGTATTTCTCCAAAGTTTTTTTTACAACTTAAAATACACACATTAAGAAGAAAACAAGCACACTAAACACTGACGGACATATGGCGCCAGATGTTACACCAACATCAGTTCTGTGTTACTTACCTCTCATGATCAATAATTACCTCTCACGAACAGACTCAATAAAACCGAGTCTGCTACTTTTCTCTCTTGTTTGTGTTTGTTCCAAGGGATCACTTTTCAGTATTTATTATAACTGTCCAACGTACGAAATTCTTTAGCTCAATTTTCAAATCGACGTCTGTCTTGATCCTTGATGCAGCTGCAGACATTAATGTAGATATACAAGTTGAACAGGAAATGTAGCATTCACAGAACATAGTCAAACAAAAAACACGTGTACAAAACAAACAACAATTACAAAGAAAATTAGAAGCAACATAGGAGAAACCACGAACATAAAATGGTTAGTATGGGTACCGCATTGGAACGATCAGTGGCAAAAAAGGTTGCTTGGGGTTTTAACCAATTTCTAGGCTGGACATCCCAATTAAACATTAAACATGACAGTATAAACAATGAAATCCCAGCCAGGCTATATCCTATAACAAACAAGGCAGCATTAATAGGCAATATAAGTATAACACAAATGGCCGTATGGGTCATGCTAGTTGGGAGCGTTATGTTGGAACACAATTGCAGCATAATAAATGCATACCGAACTGTCAGAGTATTGGAATTGACACAGTTTGCTGCTAATCACACTATGATATTGTAACGTTAGTATATAAGAGTGGCCATAAATAACTAGTTTTAATGTGAGTGGTGTTCCATGAATCATTCCGTCGCGAGAATACTCTTTCTGAGGGACGTAATTAATGAAGATTATGAGATGAATCATTACCTCCCATAAAAAAGAAAAACAGTTCGTAATTATATCTTGTTTCCAAAAAAAAAACAATTAAAAAAAATCTCTCTTATTTAGGATAAATATATGCGATTTCTTTATCTTTTGATAAGTCATCAAATTTCTCAAAAAAACATTTTGCTATTGTTTGTAAAAACAACATTTATTTAATAATTTTAATATTTCGGTAATTTGTATTCAAATAGTATACTATTATTATACATTTCACAGGTTCGATCGGCAGAAAGAGAAGGGCGGCCATTCAGGAACCCGAACGCTCCATCCATCTACCTCCCACCTTTAGGTGTACGACTGATGAAGAAGTACGTTGGTCTTGATATGAAGAGGCGTATATCAATGTTTGATGGCAATTCCGAAGAAAGGCAACAGCCAAATAATGTCGGCAATCCTGTATTCAGTAATGACAACAGCGATGCTAAATACCCGTTTATGAATTCTAGAGTGAACGAAAACAATAGTTCACCATCTAAGGAGAAAATATCAAACAGAAAGGTAAAAACTACCAAAAATTTGAACACAACAGTTTCAAAAGCTGTGCCGACAATAAATGATGATTTTCAACTGATAATGGCCACAACAGGGAGTAATGGCAAAGACGTAATAAAAGCTCAAGTCGAAGATAACAAACCGTCTAACAACGACCCGATATTTATCCTTGCTAGAGAAAAACATATTGAAAGGGCCATGGGCGAGACCAAAGAGAAGTCAGACGACAGTTTTGGTAAAGAGAATAGCAAAGACGCAACCGACGAATCTGATATCAGCGACAATGAGGACAGCGTTTTTGTTGAGACGAGTTACAATTTAACCGAAAGACGTTCCAGCCGGTCCACGTTTCGAGAAAGAAGTTCCGTTAGACATGCTTCTACTTCCGCACCTTTGTCGGATCACAACATGGAAGTACTGGCTCTCACAAAAACAAAAAAAACGATGTTAATATCAACATCTGGATCGAAGATGTCTAAGGAGCATGATGGAAACTTTTATCTTGATTATGGGGATGGCAAACTGCACGACAGCACGGAAATACCGAAAATTAAAGACTGCTCCCGTCCATGGTGTAATCCACACTGTAAAACATGTCAGAAAAGAACAACGAGAAGGCCTTGTTTTCTTCTTATTCCGGCAAACGACAACGTCCCAAAGCGAAAGATTCCACACGACAAACGCCGTTTGTCAATGTTTCCCGTTTATAAAAGTACAAAGTCTCAAACATCACACTTAAACGATCTCGTTGATGAAAGCGGTGAAGAACACAAAGCTAGTATGGACGATGAAAAAGTTCCCTCGGAGAAGTCAAATGCAGTTTGTCAAAGAAACGACACGGACTTAAATATATGTAACCCTGACAATGAAACAGCCGAAAAATGCAAAGAGGAAAACGAAATAGACCGGATCCTAAAAGAGAGAAAGGAACAACGAAAGAAAGGTTACAGTAGACGGCGTATTGAGGAACTTGCACAGCCAAAGCTCGGTCCCCCGGCCGAAGTAAGGTTTTCCAAAATGTCATTGAGGAAGAAACAAGAGCAGTTGGTAGAAAAAGAACGCATGAAGGCGTTATCGGAGTTTGAGAAGGAGAATCAGACCCTTATCCAAGGGAAAATATCCGTATTCCTCGCAGTTTTAAATCAATACGAGTTAACGAACAAACCTAGTCATATGGTGGATATCCCGATACGGGAAGATATCAAAGTACAGGACAGGAAAACCCCGAACAAACGAAAATGTCGTGTAAGAAAAAATGTTCGTTTCAACCTGAGCTCTAGGTACCGTCTTCTGTCGTAATAACTTTATAAATAAACCCCCAAAAATGTGGCGAAATTGTAACTTGAAATATTTATAAATGAGAACAAAACAAAAACTTCACATTTTTAGCAAAAGAGATTAGTGTGTTTCTTTATTAACCGAAAACGTCCAGATGATGTTTCGAAATAAGCATTTATATTCTAACCACTTTAACACCAACTATGAAGATGTGGGTTATGAACACGTTAAACGTCTCACAACACCATTAAGGTGTAGCGCACCCATTGTAGCACCGGAAGTGTCGGCCTACCCCACACCCATTGTTGCACAGGAACTGTCGGACTACCCACACCCGTGGTAGCATAGGAAGTGTCGACCTGGGGTGTAATGGCAGCCAGTAAAATAATTCTCATTTCTATCTGTAAAAAGGGGTATTTTCACTAATTTAATGTGCCATTTTTGGTTTATATCACATTGCTGATCTATTTGTTATTTTTTTCAAGGGTTGTCATATTAAAATTGTGAGTTTTTATTTTATTTAAGAAATATAACATCGTTTACTGTGAATTATCGTTTAATATATCTCGGTTTGGAGTTCAATATGTGAAACCGAACGACAAACCGTGATATATTATAGATAATTCACCGTAAACGATGCTCTATTTCTATTCTAATACACCTAAAATGTGAAAATAACGCACACATCTGAAATCTTTCGCATTGCTTTGCTTACCCTCCTAACGTTGCATACGTTACAATGCGTAATGCGCAATGCGCAATGCTTATTCTCTTAACGTTGCAAAAATTACAGTGATATATCGTTCAATATAACGAGATATTTTAAACTAGCTATATAGTGCGGGTGTATTAGAATTACTTATATGGAATGAGAGTATGCATACAACATTGTGGTATCTCAGTGTTTATGTTTTTACAGCGAGCATTCATTCATGCGACAAGTTCTTTCTTAGAAAATATATGGACCCCACTTTTCTGTTGTTATTTTTTGGCAACATGTGATCCACTTGTGATGAGAATGTAATTTGTTTTTTTGAATTGGGCCTAGATATGAAAGACAACATTTGAATTTCAAGACATGCACTCAAATGCAAAACTCAATGGGCGTATAACACCTTAATATGCCATATGGTTCCAGCCCTTATATGCCTCATGCTTTTGCTCGTGGCAAGGAGATAAACACAATTTACTACATGCCTTTATGCTTAAATTCTTCATTGTTCCAATATATGCATATTAAAACACAGCTAACACATATATTTACCAGGTTGAATATCTTTATATTTCATGTTTGAAATATACCTATCAAAATTTAGTGTAATATTATGACAAAAATACAGTGGTGATTAGACCCGAGATGTTTAAAATGAGGCAGAATTAGCTAGAAATCATATATCAGTTTGAAATGTTCTGTGATGTCTTCCTAAAATGTTGTAGATTTAGCACTTGGTATGGAAAAAATCGATGTATTCAATGGAAAGTTTTGAAGAAAAAAAGGAAAGAAAAGAGTAAGCATTGTTTTTTTGTATTTACCTCCTTCATATGTAGGGCACTAGCATTAACGGGCAGATAATAGTGTTGTGAGTCCTGAAGGATAGTGTTGTGAGTCCTGAAGGGCATATAATAGTGTTGTGAGTCCTGAAGGGCATATAATAGTGTTGTGCGTCCTGAAGGATAGTGTTGTGAGTCCTGAAGGGCATATAACAGTGTTGTGAGTCCTGAAGGGCATATAACAGTGTTGTGAGTCCTGAAGGGCAGATGGAAGTGTTGTGAGTCCTGAAGGGCATATAATAGTGTTGTGAGTCCTGAAGGGCAGATAATAGTGTTGTGAGTTCTGAAGGAGAAGAAGTGGAGGATGACGACGTTCATTCTCTTGAAAAACTGCAGTTACTGAAGATAATAAAATAAATAAGGAGATGAAGGATAAGACAAAGTAGGTCCGATTTTAAAATAAATAAATTAGCAAAGAAATAAATGTTAGTCAACGGCTCGTTTTGAGCTCGTCTTTAAAAGGCGGTGCTTCAGACGAATGTACCATCTGATCATATGGTGCATGCTGGTGCGAAAACAGTTAATTGCAAAATGCTGCATGTTTGGGAGAGCAACACATAAACGTCGCATTTTTTAAAACATTATCTTTCTAAACTTAGATTTTTTCTAAAATATTTACCTCTATCAAATACCAATGCCAATATAACAATGCTCTCACATAAATGCCCATGCTACACCAACATTAATAAATATGATTGTTCTGAAAGTGTTTTTTTATATTTCGATTCGATTCTTCCGATAATATGCATGCGCCCTTATATGCCTCATGCTTTTGTTGTTTTAATATTTCTCGTCCATATTCCTTATTTAAAATTTACAGTGAGTCGTCTCTTCGAGCTACAACATTGGTTTAAAGTGCATGTTTGAAACAACAAAGTAAATAATCGAGAGCTTTTGTTCGATAATCACATTTGGAAAACGTTTGTCGATGATAAAATGTTATGATGTTTCAATATTTCGAATCATGTGGTACCCACCTATACAGGCCACTGAAACGTAAATAAAAGTGCATACAAGCTTCGAATAGGAAATATAGCCATTACAAGTCGCAGTCAACCAAAAACACGCATTCAAAACAACATTTCGTGGTCCGAGTATTAACTTTCATAACCCATCCAACCCCTTCTCCAAGAAGCGAACACAGGGTTGGCTGGGGTATGAAATAAAACCTTAATTTCGGCTTAAAAGGTTTGCGTGTTGTAAAATTAAAACATTTAATAGGTAATTCTAAACATGTTATCGCATTTGTTCAGTAAACAAAAATGTTTTAAACGTGTTTTATTGTCGAAATATTCGTTATAAAATCCTGCTAATATAAGATTTCCCATCGTTTAATGGAATTAAGGCGGGACCACGTAATGAAACAACATTTACACGAATAAATAATTATTTAGAAGGAAATTACAACACACATAGTATATTTGAATTATTTTCAAACGAATTACGGTCGTTCTTGAAAGTCCAAATCGGTAGGCATCATACTTCTTGCATCATCAAAATATGGAACTCGATCGCACCTCCAATGCGACAAGCCAAACATATCAAAGAATTTAAAAATAAATAGTATTCCTATCTTTTAGGTAATACTAGTTAATTTTAATTTGCTTGCATTTGGTTAAGTACTTTAAAATAACTTTAAAAGATTTATATATAGGGACTTTTAATTTCACCAACAGGAAACTCTTCAGAATTGCATAATATTGTATGTATATAACCATGTGTGTGTGTTACATGTTTCTTCATTGATGGCCTCAAGGGAGAACAATTGTTGTAAATTGATTGAATTACCATCAATAAATAAAGCATTTATTATTTTTATTATTATCAATCAATCAATCATTTCAAAGAGTGACGTTTGTCACTCACCTCATAGGGAGCTGGGACGTTTGTCACCTCGTAGTTGACGTAAATAAATTTCGAACGGGGGGGGGGGGGGGGGGGGGGGGGGGGGACAACAAATATAAGGATGAATAGTAGGCAAGTTATGGGACATCACAAACGCAAACGTGTTACCCCTTTGGAACGGTAAAAAAGAAAAAAGGCCACATGCGTTTTAAACCAGGTTCTAGGGTGCACCAAACCTCACACTTATCCTATTGTCCTAAAAAACAACAACAGGACATAAATATAAATATAGAAACCCCCACCACCGGGTAATATCCTCTGACAAACTAGGCAGCTTAATAGACAATATAAGTATAACACAAAGATGATCATGTATTTAAGAATATATATTTTAAAAAGCCTAGAAATCCACAATGCAAGTACTCAGTGACATGGCAGAAGCCAGAGTAAGAAGAGAACAGACCATTACATATATGACAAGACAAGATTAAGTAAAACATTGAACGCTAAAGTATTTTGCGGATTTAGGTAGATGTCATCACAGGGTCCACAATCTGTTCGGTCATCGCACAAGAAAATAGGTAAGCATTATAAATGTAAATGGGTCAACCGCTAAACATGCAGGGCGTTGCAAAATGTTGCAAAATGATTGAGTCATAACGGTAAACCTGATGAGAAGCTTTTTAGTTAGGCAAAGTAGATATACAAATAGAACAGGAAAAGTAGCATTCAAGGACGACAGTCAACCACAAACACAGAAAGAAACAAAGAAAAACTATATATAAAGACGAATTAAAGGCAAGATACGACATCACAAACACACAAGGGTTGACAATAGGGCTACCGCCTTGGAACGGTCAGTGGCAAAAAAGGCCGCTGGGGATTTAAACCAGGTTCTAGGGTGCACAAGATCTCACTCTTACATTATTGTCATTCCAATAAACGGGTCAGTGTAAATAAAGATATCCCCGCCAGGTTATAATCTCTAACGAAAAATGCAGCGTTAATAGGCAATATAAGTAAAACACATAAATAATCGTGTATATATAATATAAAAAACAAAAGCCTAGAAAGCCACAAAGTAAGTACTCAACGAATTGGCAGAAGCCAGAGCAACAAGAGAACAAACCGTTAAGGGTACGACAAGACAAGATCAAAGACAAACATCAAATGCTACCGTCCTATAAGAATTTAGGAAGACGTCATCATAGGGTCTACAATCTGTCCGGTCATCGCACAATCAAAGACGAAAGCAGTGGCGAACTGTAAATGGGTCAACCACTAAACATGCACTACGTTGCAAAATGAGAAGATAATAACCTCTTTGATAAACTTTTTAACAATAATTTTAATAAAGATTATATGAACGTGATTATGACAAAGGATCTTACGACGCTTGTAAATCAAATCACCATTGAAGTTAGGTTGTGATAGTCCTTGTCGCAGAAGAGTTCTTTTATTACTTTTATATTTTAAAAGTAGATCAGGGTTACGATAATAACATTTTGCAAAGGTTTCTCGAAGTGTATGGTAACGGAAGCCCTGCTGAAGTAGCTTTTTAGATATACAAATATTACGAATATTAGAGTCCTCAACACGACTACAAGCTCTGGAGAACCGAATAATTTGAGAAACATAGACCACATAAGAAGTAGCTCGGGGGAACATCCCCATCTAAATGGGGTTTATTAACAATATCAAAATTAAAATCATCACTCTTGTCATAGAGTTTACTAATTATTTCGCCATTACAGAGATGTAAATCAAGAAAAGAAGCGATCGTATCAGAAATGTTAGCCTTGTTGAGTTGAAGTTCCTTAGGATAGATATTATTAACCATAGTAGAAAAGGAAGGAAGGTCAATGCTCAATGTGTCATCTAAATACCGAGAGGTGTCATTAAAGGATTCAATTACATCTGCCTGAGTATCGGATGAAAGACTCAACATGAAATCGCTTTTATAGCAATACAAGAAGAAATCGGCAACAAGAGGTGCACAGTTCGTACCCATAGGGATACCAACACTTTGTCTATAAATGGTAGTTCCATACCTGACGAAAATATTATCTAATAGGAAAATGAGTGCTTCACGAACTTCTTAGCAAGTCCACATAGTGTAATTGTCTAAACTGCCGTTAGTAAAAAAAACGCTTTGATATTATTACAGGCCAAACATGTAGTTTGTTTCTCTAGGGAAAGTTTTTTGAATAAGAGCAATAAGCTTGTCTTTGATAAGGTGATGTGGTAATGTTGTATATAGTGTAACGAAGCCATAAGTACTTATAGATCAAACTTGACGTTTATTGCATATTTTATCAAGAACGTCTCCTGCTTTTTTAAAAGAACAATTTGATAAAAGAATCCCAGAGTTTTCATAAGTTTTAGCACAATATTGTTTAACGTGATCTTTAACGGCAATAAGAAGTTACAAGTTTGGAGATGTGTGTGGTGGTGCAGGCACTAGAATTTGAAATAAAGCGGGCCTTATACGGATTTTTATGTAAAGATTACGATCATTAAAGTCCTCAACTCGACTACAAGCTTTAGAAAAACGAATAAGTTGAGAAACACATGTGAGTGGAGATAATTAGCACAACTTGTCTGTAAACGATAGTTCCATACCTGACGAAAATCGTATATAATAGCCAAGTAAATGCTTCGCAAATTTCTTGGCATGCCCATATAGTGTAATTGTCGAAACTGTCGTTAGTAAAACAACACTTAAATATTGTTACAGGCCAAAAATGTAGTTACCATACTATATACAGCCTTACCACGCATCATTATCTCCCACACTTTATACAGCCTTACCACGCATCATTATCTCCCACACTATATACAGCCGTACCACGCATCATTATCGCCCACACTATATACAGCCTTACCACGCATCATTATCGCCCACACTATATACAGCCTTACCACGCATCATTATCGCCCCACTATATACAGCCTTACCACGCATCATTGTCACTCACCTCATAGGGAGCTGGGACGTTTTGTCACCTCGTAGTTGACGTAAATAAATTTCGAACGGGGGTGGGGGGGGGGGGGGGGGGACAACAAATATAAGGATGAATAGTAGGCAAGTCATGGGACATCACAAACGCAACGTGTTACCCCTTTGGAACGGTAAAAAAGAAAAAAGGCCACATGCTTTTTAAACCAGGTTCTAGGGTGCACCAAACCTCACACTTATCCTATTGTCCTAAAAAACAACAACAGGACATAAATATAAATATAGAAACCCCCACCACCGGGTAATATCCTCTGACAAACTAGGCAGCTTAATAGACAATATAAGTATAACACAAAGATGATCATGTATTTAAGAATATATATTTTAAAAAGCCTAGAAATCCACAATGCAAGTACTCAGTGACATGGCAGAAGCCAGAGTAAGAAGAGAACAGACCATTACATATATGACAAGACAAGATTAAGTAAAACATTGAACGCTAAAGTATTTTGCGGATTTAGGTAGATGTCATCACAGGGTCCACAATCTGTTCGGTCATCGCACAAGAAAATAGGTAAGCATTATAAATGTAAATGGGTCAACCGCTAAACATGCAGGGCGTTGCAAAATGTTGCAAAATGATTGAGTCATAACGGTAAACCTGATGAGAAGCTTTTAGTTAGGCAAAGTAGATATACAAATAGAACAGGAAAAGTAGCATTCAAGGACGACAGTCAACCACAAACACAGAAAGAAACAAAGAAAAACTATATATAAAGACGAATAAAAGACAAGATACGACATCACAAACACACAAGGGTTGACAATAGGGCTACCGCCTTGGAACGGTCAGTGGCAAAAAAGGCCGCTGGGGATTTAAACCAGGTTCTAGGGTGCACAAGATCTCACTCTTACATTATTGTCATTCCAATAAACGGGTCAGTGTAAATAAAGATATCCCCGCCAGGTTATAATCTCTAACGAAAAATGCAGCGTTAATAGGCAATATAAGTAAAACACATAAATAATCGTGTATATATAATATAAAAAACAAAAGCCTAGAAAGCCACAAAGTAAGTACTCAACGAATTGGCAGAAGCCAGAGCAACAAGAGAACAAACCGTTAAGGGTACGACAAGACAAGATCAAAGACAAACATCAAATGCTACCGTCCTATAAGAATTTAGGAAGACGTCATCATAGGGTCTACAATCTGTCCGGTCATCGCACAATCAAAGACGAAAGCAGTGGCGAACTGTAAATGGGTCAACCACTAAACATGCACTACGTTGCAAAATGAGAAGATAATAACCTCTTTGATAAACTTTTTAACAATAATTTTAATAAAGATTATATGAACGTGATTATGACAAAGGATCTTACGACGCTTGTAAATCAAATCACCATTGAAGTTAGGTTGTGATAGTCCTTGTCGCAGAAGAGTTCTTTTATTACTTTTATATTTTAAAAGTAGATCAGGGTTACGATAATAACATTTTGCAAAGGTTTCTCGAAGTGTATGGTAACGGAAGCCCTGCTGAAGTAGCTTTTTAGATATACAAATATTACGAATATTAGAGTCCTCAACACGACTACAAGCTCTGGAGAACCGAATAATTTGAGAAACATAGACCACATAAGAAGTAGCTCGGGGGAACATCCCCATCTAAATGGGGTTTATTAACAATATCAAAATTAAAATCATCACTCTTGTCATAGAGTTTACTAATTATTTCGCCATTACAGAGATGTAAATCAAGAAAAGAAGCGATCGTATCAGAAATGTTAGCCTTGTTGAGTTGAAGTTCCTTAGGATAGATATTATTAACCATAGTAGAAAAGGAAGGAAGGTCAATGCTCAATGTGTCATCTAAATACCGAGAGGTGTCATTAAAGGATTCAATTACATCTGCCTGAGTATCGGATGAAAGACTCAACATGAAATCGCTTTTATAGCAATACAAGAAGAAATCGGCAACAAGAGGTGCACAGTTCGTACCCATAGGGATACCAACACTTTGTCTATAAACGGTAGTTTCCATACCTGACGAAAATATTATCTAATAGGAAAATGAGTGCTTCACGAACTTCTTAGCAAGTCCACATAGTGTAATTGTCTAAACTGCCGTTAGTAAAAAAAACGCTTTGATATTATTACAGGCCAAACATGTAGTTTGTTTCTCTAGGGAAAGTTTTTTGAATAAGAGCAATAAGCTTGTCTTTGATAAGGTGATGTGGTAATGTTGTATATAGTGTAACGAAGCCATAAGTACTTATAGATCAAACTTGACGTTTATTGCATATTTTATCAAGAACGTCTCCTGCTTTTTTAAAAGAACAATTTGATAAAAGAATCCCAGAGTTTTCATAAGTTTAGCACAATATTGTTTAACGTGATCTTTAACGGCAATAAGAAGTTACAAGTTTGGAGATGTGTGTGGTGGTGCAGGCACTAGAATTTGAAATAAAGCGGGCCTTATACGGATTTTTATGTAAAGATTACGATCATTAAAGTCCTCAACTCGACTACAAGCTTTAGAAAAACGAATAAGTTGAGAAACACATGTGAGTGGAGATAATTAGCACAACTTGTCTGTAAACGATAGTTCCATACCTGACGAAAATCGTATATGATAGCCAAGTAAATGCTTCGCAAATTTCTTGGCATGCCCATATAGTGTAATTGTCGAAACTGTCGTTAGTAAAACAACACTTAAATATTGTTACAGGCCAAAAATGTAGTTACCATACTATATACAGCCTTACCACGCATCATTATATCCCACACTTTATACAGCCTTACCACGCATCATTATCTCCCACACTATATACAGCCTTACCACGCATCATTATCGCCCACACTATATACAGCCTTACCACGCATCATTATCGCCCACACTATATACAGCCTTACCACGCATCATTATCGCCCCACTATATACAGCCTTACCACGCATCATTATCGCCCACTCTATATACAGCCTTACCACGCATCATTATCTCCCACACTATATACAGCCTTACCACGCATCATTATCGCCCACACTATATACAGCCTTACCACGCATCATTATCGCCCACACTATATACAGCCTTACCACCATCATTATCGCCCACACTATATACAGCCTTACCACGCATCATTATCACCCACACCCCACACTATATACAGTCTTACCACGCACCATTAACCATAAATTAATCCCAGAGTAGGCATAAGCTTTAGTACAATATTGTTTAACGCGATCATTAACGGCAGTAAAACAAGAAGTTAAACGTTTGGAGATGTGGGTAGTTGTGCAGGCACTAGAATTAGAAATAAAGAGGGTTTTATAAGGCTTTTGTGTAATTTAGGAATCCAAATACACAGTTACCGTTTCCTGCTTTTAGCACAGACCTAATAACAACATTTATTAATATGTCTGTGCTTTTAGCAAACGCCTGGTTATGCCTGTTTTATATACATGATATAAATTAATATTACATGATGACATTATTACGGCTCTGGCTCCGCCCCTATTCTCAAATGCTAGTTTGGCATTTATATATGACCAACTTAAATGGAAAATGGCGCAAGCTATAAAACAAATGTGCTCCAGTTTCATATAAAATGTGAGAAAGCGCTTCTGTGATTAAGATCACGGACAGTTTGTAACATCCCAGGCTGTTACGATATTTATTACATATATGAGCATTACATGTATACATGTATATTGTATTGTTATATTTAAAAAAAAAAGAAGGCCGGAATCAAAGACACACGCGCTTTCCCGTGATCTGTTTCTGCAAAATCATACCCTACCACCTTTGGATATTATTCATCAATAATCATTCATTAATTCAATGATAGTGTTCGCACAACATTTCGGATGTTTATTACGACCATTCGTTGATTAAAGTCCTCAAACAATTTAACAATTTAGGGAAATGCGATGCCGAGTGGTTAGCATATTGGACGCTCGTCCCAGAAGTCACGGGTTTGATTCCCGGTGGGGTCACGTCCCGGGTTTTTCAAACGCACTCTCGCAATGTCTTACTCGGGCAAGGTACTGTGAAAGTATGCCATCCTTTGGAGGGGATGTAAAGTCGTCGGTCCCGTGTGCAGAGAGAGCAATGCCATGTGTATGTTAAAGATATCGATGAACTTCTGTGTTAATCAGTGTTAATCAGTGATACAAGCAGCCCGTAAACATGTTGATATATCGAGGGTTTAACGCGAAATAGTTTGCGACTCACTTTTTTCTGAAAATGTTTTTTTTACATAATACATATCAGATAATGTGACAAAATATTAGAACTAGATTCTAAAATTTGGTGGAGAAAAATAAAATGTGTCATATTATTGCATCTCATTCTGCATTTTTTTTTAATGCGAAACTATTGTAACTCAGCTTTAAATCATTTAAAATAGTTTTAAATTTGTTTTTGAATAAATTTTCATATAAGGGATTGTTTATAGCCAACGAAATTATGTTGTTTTTGCAAATTTATTGAAGATTATAATTATTTACATTAGTATTGCTTTCAAAAATAATTTTGCGCGAAACTATTATAAGTTAAATTCAGAAAGATTGAAGAACTTTAAGGTGTTTTATTGCATACCATTCTTAGGACATTAAAGGTTATTTGTATTAAAAACGCTGTAATGAAAGTATGTAAGGTTGGTTTTTATTCATTTTAGCCTCCACTTGGGATCACAGAATTAGAGATATTAGTGGTTCCACAGAAGAATTAATAATTATTGCCAAGCCCCTTTTTTCCAAGCTTTGCAAACTGATATAAAGTTAATGAACTGTTGTATTTTTAAACATTGCCGAAACATCATGTGCACGATACATCATGTGCACGTCATCATGTGCACGAACACGTCATCATGTGCACGAAAATGACGTGCACGAAACATCATGTGCATGTATGTTTTTCTGTGTAAAGGATTGATAGGATGAACAAAAGTCATGAAGCAGATTAATATTTCAAACTTTTAGTGCGGTTTATTTACAGATTTTCATTTATTTGTGAATTCCAGGAGTAAATGGTCTAATTAGGTAAAATTAATGATGTTTTGGAATTCCCAACTCAGTTTAAGTATTTCTATCAGTAAAGTGGACACATTGTTTTATACTTTAACGCTAATAATGTTAAAATATGAAGCAAGTTTTACACATCACTCTCTCAAACAATGATTGTTGAGTTCGAATTTGTGGTAATTGAGAAGAAATTTTAGTAGTGTCTCTAAGTTCAATGAAAAACAACACTGTTCTATTAATATTACTTACCCTCATGTGTTTAAGTATTTTTAAACGAGTAGTAATAATTACCTTATAAATTATTTACTAGTATTAATAAGGTGAGAAAGTTTTCCCATTGCTTTGCGAATGTCGATTGTTCTTAGTATCCACGTTCAGGTGATTCATGGTCAATAGAAATAGCCTAATATATTAAAATGGAGCCGAAAATGACTTAGAACAACATAATTATGAAAAACAACTTTATAATCTTTTTCGCCAGGATAGTTTCATCTATTATATAAAGCAGTAATTAATACTTTTATGAATCCAGTATAAGTGTAACTTTAAACCTGCTTGCATATAATTATATTAAAAGAAATATAATTTCAAATTCTACTTCTTTCTTTTGTCATAGGTTTTAAATATAATGTTGGTGTAATATAATCAACAATTAATAATATGTAAAAACAATTGCTTTGAATTATTGAAATAATTATAAATAATTATTTAAAACATGCAAAATATTTGGAAAAACTAACCCGACGCCACGATTTTCAAATACATACATCAAGATTGCCGTGTGCCTCTTCAAGTAAATGGTTCTATACGGGACAGGTTTAAGTCATTTTGCAACTTAAACTAACACAGTTATAATATATGCAGAACTCTGCAGTTGCAACTAAGACACTTTTTTATATGGGATTATTCAATCAAGTTTAATAATACTGGAAGGCTCATGTGGTCCAATTCTTAAAGTTTTTACGTCAAACGCCCCTACCCCACCACCCTATAAACAACACACACCCCTCCACCTCCTAAACCAAAAGAGGAGACACAGTTGTGCAAAAAGCTAGAGGATCAACTATTCAGTAAAACCCATTGTCCCTACAAAAATCGCCACAAAAAAACGTGTTTGTTAAAATAGCCACTTATTTATTTATTTATTTATTCATTTTATTTCCTCCATTACAGAGATTACATAATATAATATTATGACGGTGCAAACAATGCATATTAAAGTAGGTGATGTATGAAATATTTGAGAGAAAAAAAGTGAAAAACATAGAACATGAACAATATGTACATACATATATAAAATATATCCAAAACATGTCTAATAAACATTCCTCTCTTGTTAGAACCTTTATTCACGAAACAAAATATAGAACGAAACGAAAGTAGACAAAGGTTCTGGAGGGGAATGTAATCATATATATTTAACTACAGTATCCTGGTCCATGATACGCAATTGACTAACTCTAAGAATTGCCAATATTGCAGGTTTGTCTGCTAGTATGTTAATTTGCAACTTATACAAACACATATTGAGTTACATTTTTTATAAAGTGATATGACTGAATAAGAAAAGCACAATAATTAGTTGAAGACAATGTGTCAAAAAAGGGTATGCTAGATCCAAGCATGACATTACACATCTCTTTGCCAGGAAGCGTAATGAAGAGGTTAAATTGTACAATATCTAAGATCAAATAAAAATCGTCAAAATCGTTGTGTGACTTTACTACATTGAATGATCTTTATAACAAGTATTGTCTATAACAAGTATTGTCTATAGCATATTTCGATGTATTGTTCGTTTAAATATCAGTTATTCAAAATAATATTAACTTACAATAGCTTCGCATAAAAAAATTATAAAGTCAAACTAGTTCTCATTTAACTTAATGGAGAGGGAAAATATTTAATAATAACTATGTAAAAGGAAGATAATGATAACTATGTAAAAGGAAGATAATGATAACTGCTGTATGCTTCAATTGTGAAACTAAACTTAATATAAAGATAACAAGAACTTAAGGGATTTCGGTTGCATACCATTCTTAGGTTTGTCCAAAATGAGCCCAAACTTACTGCCTAAAACTATTGTCCGATCTTTTTTCTTTTTAGTGCCTAAAACTATACTGTCCAATAGCTTTCAATGAAGTATGTAGTTTTTTAAAAAAAAAATCTGAAAAAATATATCAATTACTGCTAAAAAATGTTAGTTACAATAGTTGCGCTCTGAAAAATGTCATCTATATCTTCAAATTTTTAGCGCGAAACTATTGTTAGTCAATATTTTTTTTAATATCTCATACAGAATTACATGAATTATTTCTTTTCTTCTCAAATCTTAAATGGATACCATTTCTTTATTACTTGCCAGAGAATAAAGTTCTTCAATGCATTTATGATGAAAATAAGATGCGTTTTGCTTCTCCTGTAAAATTTTCTAAAAGTGAGTTACAATAGTTTCGCGTTAAACCCTCGATATGACGACCTCGTCTTGAATATGTTTCTTTAAATTAAGTATTCACATTATTGTTGACAAGAAAATACTAAAAGAATGTATAAAAGTCAAAGAGGAAATGTAGATTTCACTGAACCCAGTCGACCAAAAACACGCATTAAAACAAAAAAATATGAAGAATTACAATGTGACGACACAAATACAAACGGGTTGACAATAGGGCTACCGCCTTGGAACGGTCAGTGGGAAAAAAGGCCGCTGGGAATTTAAACCAGATTCTATGGTGCAAATAAACACTCACTCTTACCCTATTGCCATCCAAATAAAACGGGAAAGTGTAAATAAACCTATCCCCGCTAGGTTACAAGGTAGCACTAATTGTCAATACAAGTATAACACATATATGATCATGTATATAAAATAAAAGCATAAGCAGTCACAAAGCAAGTACTCAACGACTTGGCAGAAGCTAGAGCAACACGAGAAGACTTGGCAGAAGCTAGAGCAACACGAGAAGACTTGGCAGAAGCTAGAGCAACACGAGAAGACTTGGCAGAAGCTAGAGCAACACGAGAAGACTTGGCAGAAGCTAGAGCAACACGAGAAGACTTGGCAGAAGCTAGAGCAACACGAGAAGACTTGGCAGAAGCTAGAGCAACACGAGAAGACTTGGCAGAAGCTAGAGCAACACGAGAAGACTTGGCAGAAGCTAGAGCAACACGAGAAGATTTGGCAGAAGCTAGAGCAACACGAGAAGATTTGGCAGAAGCTAGAGCAACACGAGAAGACTTGGCAGAAGCTAGAGCAACACGAGAACAAGACGCAATACAAGCTTTACGACAAGCATTAAACGCTACCTTCCTGTGAGGATTTAGACTAGTGCGGATTTAGGTAGACGTCATCATAGGGTCTACAGTCTGTCCGGTCATCACACAATCAGGGGAAAGCATAGTGGCAACTGTAAATGGGTCAACAAATAAGCATGCAGTGCGGTGCAAAATGAAAGGGCCATAACCTCTTTTGATAAACTTGTTAACACGTTTAATAAATACTGTATGAAAGTAAATATGACCAAGAATCTTACGAACTTTGTAAAGCACATCACCATAGAAGTCAGGTTGTGATAGTCATTGTCGCAGAAGAATTCTTAAATTACTTCTTTTATATTTTAATAGTAGATCAGTGTTACGATAATAACATGTTGCAAAGGTATTTCGAAGTGTATAATAACGGTAACCCTGATGGAGTAGCTTCTTAGTTATACAAATATTACGAATTTCGACTACAAACTCTAGAAAAAACAAATACGTTGAGAAACATAAACCCCATTAGAAGTAGCTCGGGAAACATCCCCATCTAAGTGGGGATAATTAGCAATATTACAATTAAAAACATCTCTCTTGTCATAGCTTTAAGCTTTACTTGTTCATATTATAACGTAATTTATGTTTTACAGTACTTGCGGTTCTTTGACTTTATTGTTTGTTGTTACAAAGTTTACAGTTTTTGATAGATACAGTTAGTTCCATATTGAACAGGACTTTATTTACCTCTCAGGCATACGTACATATATATGCAGTAAGAGGAAATCTAACACAATCACCAATAATATATTACAATGTGTGACCAAAGACAAGAAAATTGTTGGGGAAACAAATGCTATGTTCCTACTGATATATTAAGCTTTGAACAATGCTGGAGACTGTCTATTTATTAATAGGAGTATACAGCGTTATTTATATACGATGCTTGCACTTATTTGATCGTTGACCTCCATTCCAAGTACCATACATTATGAAATGCACATGTGTGTTCTTATACAGTATCCTAATATGTTAGAACAGTTATATACATAAATAACTGAATGGGTATTGATAATATATCCTAATTACGGTTGAAATAGTCATGTTGCACTCATTTGACCTTGACCTTGTGTTGGACCCCAGGAATAAAAGTCAAGCTGACAATCACCCCTATTGTTATTGGCACGCTATAAATACGTAAATAAGCATGGATGTCAAATTCTTCTCAAAATGCCATCTCGGGAATGACCCTCTTCATCGATTATCGAAAGTCATGGATTCAGCAGAGGCGTAATAAATATGTTCAACAACACATTACATATGAGAGTTCCGAAAGTGAATCGCAAACTATTTTCAATTGTTTCTTTCTTTCTACTGATATTGCACACAATTTATATCACGGTAGCCTCGTTTCTCCTCGTTTCCGAGGAAGGGTTTACGGGCTGTTTGTATCACTGATTAACACTGCTTAACACAGAAGTTCATCGAGATCTTTAACATACACATGAAATTTCTCTCTCTGCACACGGAACCGACGGCTTATATCCCCTCCAAAGGATGTCTTACTTTCACAGTATCTGTCCCGAAAAAGACATTGCGAGAGTGCGTTTGAAAAACACCGGGAATCGAACCAATGACTTCTGGGACGAGAGTCAAGTATGCGAACCACTCGGCACCGCAGTTCCCTAAATTGTTTACCAGCCAATCAACGAACGGTCGTAATAAACATCCAAAATGTTGTGCGAACACTATCATTGAATTAATGAATGATTATTGATGAATAATGTCCAAAGGTGGTAGGGTATATTTAGATATACCAATTTTGCAGAAACAGATCACGGGAAAGCGCGTGTGTCTTTGATTCCGGCCTTCTTTTTTTTTTAATATAACAATACAATATACATGTATACATGTTATGCTCATATATGTAATACATATCGTAACAGCCTGGGATGTTACATACTGTCCGTGATCATAATCACAGAAGCGCTTTCTGAAACTGGAGCAAATTTGTTTTATAGCTTGCGGCATTTTCCATTTAAGTGGGACATAAATAAATGCCAAACTAGCATCTGAGAATAGGGGCGGAGCTAGAGCCGTAATCATGTAATCATGTAATCATGTAATATTAATTTATATCATGTATATAAAACCATAGATATACATACACCTGTATATCCATGATAAAAAAAGACATAACCGAGCGCTTGCTAAAAGCACAGACATATTAATAAATTTTGTTATTAGGTCTGTGCTAAAAGCAGGAAACGGTAACTGTGTTTTTGGATTCCTAAATTACACAAAAGCCTTATAAAACCCGCCTTATTTATAATTCTAGTGCCTGCACAACTATACACATCTCCAAACTTTTAACTTCTTGTTTTACTGCCGTTAATGCTCACGTTAAACAATATTGTACTAAAGCTTATTCCTACTCTGGGATTAATTTATTTTGGTCGATTAAACTTTTCAATTCTAGTGCCTGCACAACTACATACATTTCCAAACGTTTAACTTCTTGTTCTACTGCCGTTAATGATCACGTTAAACAATATTGTACTAAAGCTTATGCCTACTCTTGGATTAATTTATTTTGGTCGATTAAACATTCAGGAGACTTTCTTGGTAACATTTGCAATAAACGTCAAGTTTCTTCTACCAGTACTCTATAACTTTTCCACACTATATACAGTCTTACAATACATCATTATCGCCCACACTATATACAGCCTTAGCACGCATCATTATCGCCCACACTATATACAGCCTTACCACATATCATTATCGCCATCACTATATACAGCCTTACCACGCATCATTATCGCCCACACTTTATACAGCCTTACCACATATCATTATCTCCCATACTATATACAGCCTTACCACACATCATTATCTCCCACACTATACACAGCCTTACCACGCATCATTATCGCCCACACTATATATGTAGCCTTACAAAGCATCATTATCGCCCACATCCCACACTATAAACAGCCTTACCATACATCATTATCGCCCACACTATATACAGCCTTACCACGCATCATTATCGCCCACACTATATACAGCCTTACCGCACATCATTATCGCCCACACTATATACAGCCTTACCACACATCATTATCGCCCACACTATATACAGCCTTACCACACATCATTATCGCCCACACTATACACAGCGTTACCACGCATCATTATCGCCCACACTATATACAGCCTTACCACGCATCATTATCGCCCACATCCCAGACTATAAACAGCCTTACCACGCATCATTATCGTCCAAACTATATACAGCCTTACCACACATCATTATCGCCCACACTATATACGACTTACCACGCATCGTTATCGCCCACACTATAAACAGCCTTACCACGCATCATTATCGTCCAAACTATATACAGCCTTACCTCACATCATTATCGCCCACTCTATATACAACCTTACCACGCATCATTATCGCCCACACTATATACAGCCTTACCACACATCATTATCGCCCACACTATATACAGCCTTACCACACATCATTATCGTCCACACTATAGACAGCCTTACCACACATCATTATCGCCCACACTATATACAGCCTTACCACGCATCATTATCGCCCACACTATATATGTAGCCTTACAAAGCATCATTATCGCCCACATCCCACACTATATACAGCCTTACCATACATCATTATCGCCCACACTATATATAGCCTTACCACGCATCATTATCGCCCACACTATATACAGCCTTACCGCACATCATTATCGCCCACACTATATACAGCCTTACCACACATCATTATCCCCCACACTATGTACAGCCTTACCACACATCATTATCGCCCACACTATATACAGCCTTACCTCACATCATTATCGCCCACACTATATACAGCCTTACTACCCATCATTATCGCCCACACTATATACAGCCTTACCACGCATCATTATCGCCCACACCCCACACTATATACAGCCTTACCACACATCATTTTCACCCACACTATATACAGCCTTAACAAACATCATTATCGCCCACACTATATACAGCCTTACCACACATCATTTTCACCCACACTATATACAGCCTTACAACGCATCATTATCGCCCAAACCTCACACTATATATAGCCTTACCACGCATCATTATCGTCCACACCCCACACTATATACAGCCTTACCATACATCATTATCGCCCACACTATATACAGCCTTACCACACATCATTATCGCCAAACACTATATACAGCCTTACAACGCATCATTATCGCCCACACCCCACATTATATACAGCCTTACCACACATCATTATCGCCCACACTATAAACAGCCTTACCACGCATCATTATCGTCCAAACTATATACAGCCTTACCTCACATCATTATCGCCCACACTATATACAGCCTTACTACCCATCATTATCGCCCACACTATATACAGCCTTACCACGCATCATTATCGCCCACACCCCACACTATATACAGCCTTACCACACATCATTTTCACCCACACTATATACAGCCTTAACAAACATCATTATCGCCCACACTATATACAGCCTTACCACACATCATTTTCACCCACACTATATACAGCCTTACAACGCATCATTATCGCCCAAACCCCACACTATATATAGCCTTACCACGCATCATTATCGTCCACACCCCACACTATATACAGCCTTACCACACATCATTATCGCCCACACTATATACAGCCTTACCACACATCATTATCGCCAAACACTATATACAGCCTTACAACGCATCATTATCGCCCACACCCCACATTATATACAGCCTTACCACACATCATTATCGCCCACACTATAAACAGCCTTACCACGCATCATTATCGTCCAAACTATATACAGCCTTACCTCACAACATTATCGCCCACACTATATACAGCCTTACTACCCATCATTATCGCCCACACTATATACAGCCTTACCACGCATCATTATCGCCCACACCCCACACTATATACAGCCTTACCACACATCATTTTCACCCACACTATATACAGCCTTACAACGCATCATTATCGCCCAAACCCCACACTATATATAGCCTTACCACGCATCATTATCGTCCACATCCCACTTTATATACAGCCTTACCACACATCATTATCGCCCACACTATATACAGCCTTACCACACATCATTATCGCCAAACACTATATACAGCCTTACAACGCATCATTATCGCCCACACCCCACATTATATACAGCCTTACCACACATCATTATCGCCCACTCTATATACAGCCTTACCACACATCATTATCGCCCACACTATATACAGCCTTACCACACATCATTATCGCCCACACTATATACAGCCTTACTACCCATCATTATCGCCCACACTATATACAGCCTTACCACGCATCATTATCGCCCACATCCAAGACTATATACAGCCTTTCCACACATCATTATCGCCCACACTATATACAGCCTTACTACCCATCATTATCGCCCACACTATATACAGCCTTACCACGCATCATTATCGCCTACACCCCACACTATATACAGCCTTACCACACATCATTATCGCCCACACTATATACAGCCTTACCGCACATCATTATCGCCCACACTATATACAGCCTTACCACGCATCATTATCGCGCACATCCCAGACTATATACAGCCTTTCCACACATCATTATCGCCCACAATATATACAGCCTTACCACGCATCAATATCGCCCACACTATATACAGCCTTACCACGCATCATTATCGCCCACACCCCACACTATATACAGCCTTACCACACATCATTATCGCCCACACTATATACAGCCTTACTACCCATCATTATCGCCCACACTATATACAGCCTTACCACGCATCATTATCGCCCACACCCCACACTATATACAGCCTTACCACACATCATTATCGCCCACACTATATAAAGCCTTAACATACATCATTATCGCCCACACTTTATACAGCCTTTCCACGCATCATTATCGCCCACACTATATACAGCCTTACAACGCATCATTATCGCCCACACCCCACACTATATACAGCCTTACCACACATCATTATCGCCCACACTATATACAGCCTTACCACACATCATTATCGCCCACACTATATACAGCCTTACCACACATCATTATCGCCCACACTATATACAGCCTTACAACGCATCATTATCGCCCACACCCCACACTATATACAGCCTTACCACGCATCATTATCGCCCACACTATATACAGCCTTACCACACATCATTATCGCCCACACTATATACAGCCTTACCACGCATCATTATCGCCCACACTATATACAGACTTACCACGCATCATTATCACCCACACCCCACACTATATACAGTCTTACCACGCACCATTATCGCCCACACTATATACAGCCTTACCACGCATCATTATCGCCCACACTATATACAGCCTTATCACGCAATATTATCGCCCACACTATATACAGCCTTACCACGCATCATTATCGCCCACACTATATACAGCCTTACCACGCACCATTATCGCCCACACTATATACAGCCTTACCACACATCATTATCGTCCACACTATATACAGCCTTACCACGCATCATTATCGCCCACACTATATACAGCCTTACCACGCATCATTATCGCCCACACTATATACAGCCTTACGACGCATCATTATCGCCCACACTGTATACAGCCTTACCACGCACCATTATCGCCCACACTATATACAGCCTTACCATACATCATTATCGCAAGCAAACGTATAGCTCTCATGCAGTAAATGTTCGCTTGAGAGAAAAGTACATTTTTGGCCTGTAACAATATTTAAGTGTTGTTTTACTAACGACAGTTTCGACAAATACACTATGTGGACATGCCAAGAAGTTTGCGAAGCATTTACTTGGCTATTATATACGATTTTCGTCAGGTATGGAACTACCGTTTACAGACAACTTTTGCTAATTATCTCCACTCAGATGTGTTTCTCAACTGATTCGTTTTTTTAAAGCTTGTAGTCGAGTTGAGGACTTTAATATTCGTAATCTTTACATAAAACTCCGTATAAGGCCCGCTTTATTTCAAATTCTAGTGCCTGCACCACCACACACATATCCAAGCTTTTAACTTCTTGTCTTATTGCCGTTAAAGATCACGTTAAACAATATTGTGCTAAAAC
>JAWPHD010016581.1:0-49101 GCA_037043455.1 Cyrtodaria siliqua
GCATACTAGATCCCAACTGTTTTGCCGTTACCATAGATTAACGGGCTAGCCCGTAAGAATGAATTAAGTTTACCTTCATGTCATGTGCTAGTTGTTTCAGTGCGTCGTTGATAGGAATAACATCAGTATCTGATCTTGGGCAAAGTGTACATATATAGACATTTTGCGCCGCTGTAAAAGCTCAATAGCGTGTTTGAGTTTAGAGTAAACCTGCTTAAATGTTCCGGATGCGCCATCATTGCCACCAGCGTATATTACTATTGTTTGATATTCACTTATATCCCAGTTTCGAAGGTTAAATGATATATCTCTTGCTTTTGCACCTGGACACGATCTTATATCAATGTTCACAGAAAGTCCGCGCCTTTTGATGCCTTTGAATATGGAATCTCCTACAAGTAATATTTTTGAGGGATTTTGTTGAATGGGTTCATTCAAGACTGTGATATCACCCGTCACCGCGGCCGTGGATCTGTTTTTTCTTTGGAGCAGATGTGTGCTTAACAGTCGTTTCATCTGTACGTGGTGACTGTTCACGTCTTTAAAAGTGTTGGTGTATGCCTTTCGAAGTGTCCATAAAAGTTTGCAGTCGCCGTTGCATGCTATCAGTGTGGCTGGTGAGATTGGTGCTTTTTTTCTGCGTACAATCTGATAATGTGTCCAATCTATCGTTGGCATGCGCAGTTGACAGCGAGATGTGCTTCTTCAAACTGCAAATTTCATCCTTCACTTGACATATTTGTTCGGTTGATGATTTAATATGTTCCGACAAACACACCCGCAGTTCTTTTATGTCACTGTAAATTTGACGAATCGGATCAACATCGTTCGACTTGAAATTATTTTCATCACATATCGGCGATTTTTCTTCCGGAAAAGCATTTTCATTCAAATCGATCCCTGTATTTGCGGACGGAACTTCCTGGACAAACGATACATTTGCAACTTTCGGTGTTGCATAAATGTGTTGCTCGGTATCCTCTTCTTGTTCAGAGCTCTTTGTTTGTAATAAAATAGTTCTTATACATTCATTTGTATAATCAACGGAGCTGCCAGAGCTCAGGAGATCGTTCTCAACTGTCTCAACACATTTATCAAGTCAGTCAAGTGGTGTGGTCTATATTGGGAACTCTGTAGTGATACTACAGAGCTTGTGAACGTGATAGGGCCTTCTCATTCTGCCTGATTTTTGCCAAATGTAATCAGAAGATATATATCGATGACTTCTAGGTTCTTTTGATATAATTATTATCTGTCATATCAGATTGAAAACTAGGTCATTAGACCAAATCAGAGAAATTTATTGTTAAGCCTTGTTTTTCACTTGATTTGCACCAAAATTGCCGGCAGATTATTTGCGAACTCGTCAGAGCTTTCATCTATATCAACAATCTGGTAGAGTTTGGTAAAGATTTTTTGAAACTTTAATTCAAGGGCCATAACTACTGTCTTACTGGTCAGATATGGCTGGTTTTCGAACATGACCGAGCTTTCATCAATATCTACAATCTCGCAAAGTTTGGTAAAGGTAGATTGCAAAATGGAGGCACTAGAGCGTTGCCAAGACACAATATATGTCACAGAGTGAAAATATTCCATTTGACGTATTATCCAAATTATCACTTATTATATTGGATTGAACAGGAGGGCCACAGCATATAGGGGAAATATAGGATAATATGCCAAATGGGGTATTTTGAGTCTGTGACATACAGCAAGTTTCGTTAATTCAAGGGCAATAATTCCGGTATTACTGGTCTGATCTGTTGATGTGTTTTGGCTAATTTAAGAGGCAGTTTGAAATTATTAAGGTTGTGGTTATTGCCTGACGAGCAAAAAATGGGTAGTGCTTTGCTCGTCAGGCAATAAACACAACCTTAATAACTTTCAAACTGCCTCTTAAATTAGCCAAAACACAACAACACGTTAATCATAAATATTAATTTGAGCATGCTTTTATTTCAACATCCGAATTAGTCCATCTTGTTCAAATACTTCTTTACTAAATATAAATGCATAATTAAACAAAAGTAGACATATCATCACTTCACACAACAACACACAGATAAAAGTCCAGACATTGTGCCTATACTCGTCAGGTAGGACGCCTGTCGTAGGTGGAGGGACTATAATCCTTAGAAATACACACACACATGGGTAGTGCTACGACTGATTGAACCAGTGTCAGAATAATGTGACTGTGGGGTGAGCCATCCCGCCTGCGTTCTTTGACCATGACAGCATGGAACATACAGTCAAACTATCAACCAGGGGATACACGTCTCTGCAGATGTTGAAATATGAGATTCCCTGAAGCAAATATTGTCACTGTATTTCAGTGAAGTGACACGCTAATCAAAAGCGTTCTATGCGACTACGGTAATGTTTTAAGTGTGGAGCATACCAAGTCCCCTCATGGAGGTGCCGTTATAGAGAATGGAAGAGAGTAGTAAGGATTGAGGTTGACGAGAGTAAGCGACTGTCAATACCGCATATAGTGAGGTTTGAGTGTGGCACGTCCATGTTGCTCACCATCACCGGCCGCCCTCCCTTGTGCTTGAGGTGCTCCAAGGTGGGTCACCTCAGAAGGGATAGTACTGAGTTATTGTCGTACGCTAATGTTTCCAGAGGGAATTTCAGGCCACAGCCAAAGGAACGGCCAGTAAACGAGGAAGTACACCAGGAGACAAGAGGTGGATAGTGACGAACAGCCAGTTACTGTGGAGCCGTTAGAACAGTCTGAAAGCCAAGAGCCACCTCAGAACCCTGAGACGCATGTGGCCCTAGTTACACCGAATCTAGAATTGAATTGAATGTTGTTTAACGGCTCATCAACACAGTATAGGTTATTTAGAACCGCCCCAGAGAGAGGGGAAGGATACATAGGAATACGGGAACCTGCCCTACTCTTATTATTGGATAGATTCCTATGGTTCTTTAACGTGCTCGGAGGATAGACCGATACACGGGACCGCCCGGTTTACGTCCCCATCCGACGGACGAGGCTAAGGAAAAGTGTCTTCCCAAGAACACACCGACGGAACTCAGTGGCACCACGGAGGATTGAACCCGGGGCCTCCGGTTACAAATCCGCCGCGCTAGAGGAAGATAGAAACGGGAGATAAAGGGGAAAAGAGAGGGGTAGACGAGTACGAAGAAGGTAATGAGGAATATATTCCAAAAAATAAGGTTAAGAAGCCTTTTCCCCATAGCCCTGGCAGCCCAGCCTCAACCTCCAACCCCAACGACTTCCTTATCGGGTCGACAGGGGATGAGGGTTTGACTGGGCTCCGCAAGACATGGGAGGGTATGAGTTAGGAGTTTCAACTGCTCATTACTTACTCTCTTGGACTGTTTTAATGGATTTTGTTTTTTGATTACCGATTTAAATACTAATACACAATGATGAATAAACGACTGCTTACTCTTAAATGGACCCTGAGCTTGAATTATGATTCGGTGTATAAGGCAACTTGTTTAATTGCCTGGTTTATCATATCATATTGCCGACACATTGAACTCGTATAAACTGTGCGTAGACATGTACACAATGTGTAGCTTTTATCGTACTTGGAATTCCAATACACGTTCCTTTGTTCATTGTGCCATACACGGTACTGGTCTACACATTGCCCAGTACACACTCCGTACGCGTTCACTTTTAAATCGCGTCTTTTTTCTGAAACACTATCCTTATAGGTCTACCTTATCGATAAATTATTTAACTGTATATTATAGCCGTAAAACGAATTTAATGTTTTCTTTACCAAGAAATAAAGTTGTCGCGAATAGTGATAGTAAATCTACATGTTTGGAAAACCACAACGACGGTCGAGAATTATTTCTTTTGTATCAGCGGAACGTTTATAAATGGGATTTTAGCGTAACTGTATTTTATGCGTCTTACCATGGAATTAAAAATACATATAGTATAAATATAAAAGTTTTTCGATCGAGGAGAAAACAAGACTTTCTAAAGTCATATATAAAACAAAATTCAGTTGATATATTGTGCATTCAGGAGACTCATATTGATAATTTGTTTCTATCACAGAAAATTGTACCGTCTTTTTATTTACAAAAACAGTGTTATTGGAGTTATGGCTCTTCGGACTCTAGAGGCACAGTTATTATGATGTGTAATAAAAGTATAAAAGTTACTAATTTTCATACGGACTTTGATGGTCGACATGTACATGTAGAATTTTCGGTAAATGAGTTTATTAATTATAGAATTGTAAATATTTATTCTCCAACTGACCCACAGGAGAGAAATTCTTTTCTTAACAATTTAGTTCCACATTTAGTCAATGCTAAAAATTTGATCTTAAATGGGCACTTTTATTTTGTAATGAACACTAGATTAGACAAAATAGGAGGAAATTTAAACAGAGGTATTGACGGATCAAAAATATTTAAAACTATAATAGATAAGCATAAATTAGTTGATGCTTTTAGATATTTATATCCTACCAAAAAGGCCGTAACATCGCTAGAAAAAATTGTTCAGATAACAGTAAATATTCCTATATATGCTGTAGATTGGATAGATTTAACTAAACACACTTAAAGATGCTGTAGTTAATTCTGAGATCTTACCATGTTCGCATTCTGATCATGCTTTTGTTACTTTAAAAATTAACGTTAATAAAGGTTTGTCTTTTGGAAAGTCTTATTGGAAGTTTAATGATACATTACTTGAAGATAAAGATTTTTTAAATACTTTTGAATATTATTTGGATATTATTAGTAGGACAGATACTATAACCTTAGAATGGTGGGATGCAATGAAAATTAAAATTAAAGAATTTTGTATTGATTACAGTAAAGATAAAAACAAAGATTCACATGGGGAATACAAAAAACTTAAAAAAATATCAGAACTTAAACTTAGTTCATGAAAATACATTATATTTAAAAGAGCAAATTAAGTCAAGAATAAAAGTTATTGAAAACAATTACAAGCTGGGTCAATCATTAGAAGCAAAGCAAATATCTTAACTTCAAAAGAGAACCCTACAAGTTATTTCTTTCACAGAGAAAAAAACTAAGAGTTTAAATAAAACCATAACGAATATTAAACATAATGATGTAATGTTATGGATTCAAAAACTATTTTAACTTGTTTTAGAGATTTCTATAAGCAATTATATACAGAAGAAGATGTTGATAAAACTCTTAACGATACTTTTCTTTCAAATTTACCACAGATAACTGGAATAGATACTATTTTATTAAAACGTATTTCAAAAGATGAAATTTTGCATAGCCTTACGGACATGTTACCAGATAAATCACCAGGAAGTGACGGTTTACCAAGATGTTTTTACTTGAATTTTTTTCATATCTTTGGTGATATTTTAGAATCAATTTTTCAACTTGTTTATGAATTTGGGAAAATGTCAGAGTCCCAAAAGTTATATATTACTTGACATATATCAAATGCATCTGATATGAAGTGTTATAGGACAATTTTCTTATTGAATGTCGATAGGAAGGTACTCTCCAAATGCATATGTAAACGTTTAGGCAGTGTATTATCTAAAATTATTGGCAACAGTCAAACTTGTTCCATTAAAGGGAGGACTATTTTTGATAATTCTCATCTACTTCGTAACATCTTTGATTACATTGAACAAAAAAAACTTAACAGCAGCTTTTATTTCCATGGACCAAGAAAAGGCCTTTGATAAACTTTCTGGTCATATTTATGACACCTTAAAAGCCTTTCGTTGTGATGATAAGTTTATTCTTTGGATAAAAGTTTTATATAATAATGTCAAGTCGTCTGTGATTGTCAATAATCATATTTCTGATACTTTCGATATACAAAGAGGCGTGAGACTTGTCTCCCCTTTTGTACGTAGTATGTTTCGAACCTTTCGCTAAACAAGTTCAAGATGACCCCTCTATTAAAGGTATAAAGCTACCTGGATCTGATTTTGAAGTGAAAATGTCTATGTACGCGGATGATAACACTGGTATTTTGACTTCTGAAATATCAATGAACAAATATTTTGATTATATATATTTGTTTCAGAAGATATCTGGATCCCGATTTAATTATAGAAAGTCTAATGGAATGTATTTAGGAAAATGGAAAAATCGGTCTGATCATCCCTTTGGAATGCACTAAACGTTTAGGCTATTATTATGGTTACAATGTTGATCCAGATCAAGTTTGGTCAAAATTGGTTTCGAAATTTCATAATACACTTAATCTTCCATTGGAAGGAAGTCTAGAAAACTGTCTTTTAAAGGCAAGTCTACTGTTCTACATTCTCTAGCTTTAAGTAAAATATTATATTACACGGCGGCTAGCAATATGCCAAGTCACTATATTAACATGTTTCAAAGAGCAGCCTTTAGATACTTTTGGGGGTCTACTTTAGAGCCCGTAAATAGGAAAACACTATACTTACCTTTTAAGGAAGGAGGCCTTAATGTACCAAATGTTGAGATTAAATAACTGTACTTATCCCATATACAGAAACTTATTAATAGTCATAATGCAAGCTGGATATAATTAGCAAAATATTGGATTGGATTTAATTTGAGAAAGCACAATCCTTCATTTGCCAGTAATTTAATTTCTCATAGTGAATTTGTTCCACCATTTTGTGAAAAGTGTTTAGCTGTTTATAATAAACTCATGAAGAATTATCCGGATTTTTCGTTCAAAAAGGCTACAACTAAAGATATTTATAACGCATTGTTAAATATTGAACACACCTCACTAAAGGTTGTTCGGAATTTCCCAACCATTGATTTCAATCAAGTTTTTAAGAATATTGTGTTGATCCAGATGTAAGAAATACTTCCTGGAGAATCTGTCATGATGTATTATATGTAAATTATTACTTGGCCTATAGACTACATCTTAATGTTAATAAATGCTGTAAACAGAAACCGTAAGCCATTTGTTTATAGAATGTAAAATGGTTCAACCTTTAAATAGGGTTGTTTTGAAATTACTGAAGTTTATAAGTAAATGTAGTTTTATTTTAGTGAAAGAGTTTTTCGCTTTTTATATTTACCAAAATTAGATAAAGATATTCATGATATTGCCTTGATTCTGTTCTGTTAACAGAATCAAGACATGTTATTTGGACATGCAGAAATTTGACGAAGCATGAAAATAAAAAGTTTACACAATACTCTTCTGTCTATATATTTTTTAATAAAATTAAGTACTGAATGTATGCTGATTGTTCGCGAATAAATTCTCTTGAGTTTGGACATTTTTGGTGTGATAATGGCTTTGGCACGTTAGATTTCACAAACAACGAATTATCGTTTGACCCTTGTCTTGACATTAATATATATTTCTTTATTAAAGTCTCATCATGGTTTACAATAAATACAAACATAAATAAAACATCGTAAACATTATAAGATAGCCATGCCATTCTAATTAGAATTATAAGAGACTATAGTTATAAAACCATCAACATATTTTCAAAGTAGCTAATAACATCAAACTCAAACGATATTAGCATATATATTACACATTAAGACTATGTAAATGATGCTAATCTATCTATAAAATATGTACTAAGAATGAGTAATGTAAGATTTGACTAAATAAACACAGCACTATTGCGCATTAGTTGAAACAAAATTAAAAACTCATTTATCCCCTTTGATCAGATCAAAAAGGACCTGATTAGCATCATTTTCATAGAAGAAAATAAAACAGAATCACGATATGATAAAAACAATTGACATTATTTACATATATAAAATTGACATTGTTTGGCATATTTAAGAAGGAAAAAAGACTAGCGCTACAAAAAGCTAGATCGACGCAGAAGAATTAAGTAGCAGGAGTTGGCACATACACGAATTAAGTCTGCATTTGTGAATAAATATACTAATTTTTGTTCATCTGTAGAGTTATTAAAATTGGGATTTAGGCTTATTGCTTTATCATATAAATTAGCTCTGATATCATTATATAAAGGACAGGTTATCATAACATGTAACTCATCTTCCACCTGAACATTACAAAATGGACAAACTCTTTCACTAATCTGAAGTCTTTCATATCTTCCAGTCTCTAGTCTAATTGATACATACTTCTCACCAGTTCCTGTCGTTTCGTAATTTACATAAACAATTTGTCATTACAGTCATCCTCTTTTATCAAAGTATTTTTCATCACACTGTTTCATGTTTAAACGCAATATTAAAGTCTTCTTCTCTTTTCAGATATGTTTTGTTGCTCATTGATGGAAGATGAAATAAATGTAACCATGTATATGTTGAGAACTAGTTTTTCAAAAAATGTTTTTGGATTCATTTTGTCACTTACATCGTTTTATTAAGCTTTACAACACTTGTATCTTTCACGCTGGTGCCTTTTCCCGGGATGTCAGGTGGTTCCCGACCTTACCCCGAACGCACTGAGGTGTATAGTTGCCAGTGATATTGTTTATTAAATTGAAAAGTCGCATACATATGGGACAAGTCTTTCGTAAAATATAGTTTCTCAACAACTTGTACTTACATATATTGTAAACGGCACTCGCTTACGTTTGTTAAGTGTTACTCTAAGTATTGTATTAATAATTTATGCTCACTGATTTTTTATATATATACGAACTCTTCTCCCCAATCCCCAGTGTTAAATCAATGTTTTTTCAACAGACATGAACAGTACTGTGAGTGTGATATAAATTGGACATGAACAGTGATAGTGTTTCCATAGTGAGCATTTTTCTAATTGTAATATTATTCCAGTGATCTCTTCGTTTACGAGTGCCGTCCAGATGACTGTTTACACCATCTGGTTCTTGATTGTAAATAAATAAAGATTTATAAAAAACAAAAAACTGGGGCGTATCATGTCTACTACGGCGTGGTATTCCTGTGTGGCAGCACTAAACTTCGCTGCTTCAAGTAGACATATCATCACATCAGCCACAAACACACAGATAAAAGTCCAGACTCAGTTGTGCCTATAATCTTAAGGTAGGACGCATGTCTTAGGTGGACGGACTACAATCCTTAGAAACACACACATACACACACACAAACGACAAAGAGTTAAGTCCAGACTCTATTGTACCAATCTCGGTGAGCTACCGATTTATGAAAAACAAAAAAGATACCGTAAGGTTTATCGAGTATGTTGGCGGAGGGACTATAGATCTTAGAACTACACACACACTGGCAAAGAGGTGCATTACCACCTAGATCTTCACTGCGTGCATGTCGCAGCTTGGGCACTGATGATACTCATGATGTTTGTATAGTGGTCGCCTTGTCAGCTCTGATGGCTACACCGAACTCGGAAGTTGGAAGTCAGAAGTCCGGAGCTGAGATTCCAACCCCGCCACAGCGGCAGTAGCAGTAGAGTAATTCTGGTGTAGGTAGTAGTAGGGATCGACGCCGAGGATTGAAGACCGAAGAGGGAAGATGTACTGGCCGTCGGATGGTGTGTGCGGCGCAACTGTAAAAAAGTGTAGGTGTACCTATAACAAGTGTAGGTGCACCTATCTATTTTATGGGTGCACCTATAATTTTACAGGTGCACCCATAAAAAAGTATAGCTGCACCTATACTTTTTATAGGTGCACCTACACTTTTTTTATAGGTGCACCTACATCTGTAGTTTTGATCCCGATCCTACACCATACAACGCAGAACAGTCTATTGTACCCATCTAGTCGAGATACCTAACGGCTTAGCGAGTTTGTTGGTGGAGGGACTAAAAAAACAGAACGACACACACACACACTGGCAAAGAATTTTTGTCTGCACTTACACTGAACAAAATTTCTAAGTATCAACTTTTGTATCTTAACTAATTTTCTTATTTTAAATATATTTTAGAATAGATATATGATAAGTATTTTGTTTTGACCCATAGTTTGTAAAACATTTATTTTTTGTTTAAATTGTTACATCTTTTGAGAGTTACCCTCCCTTTATATGAAAACGTTAAATTTACTGATAAAACACATAACATGAGTCAAAGATCGCTTTAAGATATAAAATTCTTAAAATTGGTATGAAATAATAAAAAAAAAAATTGACCCATTTTTCGCAGATTTTCCGTCTATAAAAAAAATTAATATGGATAATCTTAAATTACCTCCCTTTAAAATGAATATTGTTTGAAATTCAAGTAACTGTAATTAAGCGTAAACATTAAATTTTTCGAAAATTTCTTTTGGAAACGCATTTTAGTGGTAATGCTAGTAAAACATGATGTCAAAATAATTTTAACTGGAATATTTCAGAATTAGGAACATCGAAAGCTTCACTAATTCGAAGTACTTAATAAAATCCTATATACCCAGTTGTATAAGTGTTATAACATTTTTCAAAGAAAGCACATTGACTTAAAAGTTTTAAAATATTTTCATGCAATCAGAGCAGACGATTTACACTCGTTATTTTGCAGTTTAACCCTATCTCTAATCAAGCTCAAAATACACAAAACAATGAGAATATTATTGACATATTCTTAGGTTGGTACTTAGCAATTTGGTTTAGTGTATACGTCACTTTGAATCGCATAGCGCGAGCAACTCGGTTTTATACATAAACCTGAGAATTCCAATAAGAGATCGTTGGTATTTTTCTCTGTCTCTTTGCCAGGAAATCCCAAAAAAGCTTAATTGCGTCGGACGTCGGGTAATTTGTTCAGTAGGATTCTACTTGCATATAGGTTTAATACAGAGAAGGAGTGGTATTCCTTGCTTGAAAGAAGGGTTGAGCTACAAGACAGAGTACTGCGGAGTTCGTGAGTATAGTTGAACGTACGTCGGGTTGTAGAACGTACGTCCGAACTTCATGCTGACCAAGGGACAGGTCAGAATAGGACCAGCTCAGAGTTTGATGCCGATAGTTGAATCGTTGTAGGTTGATAAAAATTGTTCAAAGTGGTTTAACATACGTTCGTAACCTGATAGTTATTCAGGCTTGTGTCCAGCCCAACCTATGAGGCTGAGACATCAATATTAACATAGGGTTGGGACTATAATACAGGATAGCTCATTGCAGTGTTCAGCTCGACGTGTTATGCTTAAACACTTGGCTTATAAGTGATTTGGTTTTGCAAGATCGTGTTCAAACACTTTATTTTACTTTATTGTGGATATATTGGTACATAGTTTTAGGTTCGAACAGATAAAGTTTCGAACCAATTGTTTAGTTAGAAATTCGGATGTTGATAGGAGCTCGTGTTTGGATCTCATTGTAAATGATTGTGTTTTAGAATCATTGCTTCGAAAAACTGTAAATTTGGTATAATCATAAGGCAGGTAGACTAATGAAAATTTAATATATATATAAGGTTCAACGTTTTATGGCCCCGTGTGGGTCACGGGGCAAAGAATAGGGCCTCTGCAGATCCCTTTGGAGGGGTAGGCAGAGGGGTAGAATCCCCCCCAAATTCATGTTCATTTTATCATTTTTTGTTCATGTTCATTAAAGGTCTTCATCATAATCTCTGCATTGTTTCAGGTGCTATCTCGCTCGCATCAAAAGAGCAGTGGCAGAAAAACAATAAACGTGGCTCCAGCGTAAATGGAGTTTCTACGATAGAATTTGCAGCAACTCTGCAGTTCAGGGTGAGAAGGTTCTAGGCCCATTTTCCATATTTTATCTCGATGTACATGGAAGATGAGCCTGGCATGTTCATGCCTGTCAGGCGCCATATAACCTTTTCATGTGTTGGTGCGCCTTAAAACCCAATTCAATTCAATTCAATTCGCTGTCTGAAACGTGGTGTTAATGTTTCAAACTACATTAAGCTGGACCGTATAATCAGCATAAGACACCGTCACCTTATGAAAGGACCCGTTTTAAAACACAGGAGAGTTCGTAGGAATTAATAAGTACTTTCAATTAGTGCAAAAGGTTAATTTAGAACTGCAACTTCTGGCTGAGTAGAGTTTATCCTTTTGCTTTAGAAAAAAATAATATTTTTGTTTTTCATTAGTGGAATACATACATAAATGTAGACACTGAGCTACTTTTATATTCGATCTCTATGTCAAAATTGTGTGTACAGAATGTAAAGTGAAAATGTCAAAATAACTCAAAAATGTGTGTAATTTAAAGATTTTTAATTTAATAAAAAATCATTAGAAGCCTGATGACCTATTCATTTTTACTTGTTTTTTAAAAAAGTAAAAAAGATGTCATTGGAACTTGTCAATACAAGTTTTAATTTTTTTTTGAGCATTAGAACATACTTTCTTATCTTGAATTGTTTTTTATTTAAAAAAATGGGTGGTGTACGGTCCGTATATGTTTGCTTTTTGAAGTAAAATGACGAATGAGGATTACAATTGTTTGTGTATGTTTTGAAAGATATATGTAATAAAACATAATCATTGTTTTTCAATAAATGTAATGTTATGAAAAAAAATTGTGAAAATGTTCAGTGACTCTATTTTTCCTCTTTTTAGTGAAATTTTAGAGTTAGAAATATGTGTCTTCTTCAAAAACGTCTAGTGGAAAAAAAAGTGTGATGACCTACCCCTTTTTGATAATTTTGTATCTAAATGATACCAAAGAAGCTTTAAATATCATTTAAATAAAATCTCAGCACTACGTCCTTTCCTAGCCAACCTCATTAAGTCCCTTACTACATGTATACAATAATTTATGATCACCATGCAGTGTAAACCATATAAGGTGCTAGTATCTAGCAGGCTGATCAGATTTGTATCTTGTTTGCTGTTAAATCAATATTGTTTTTCATTCGAATGGCTGGGTTTTAACTTGACCTAGCTCATATACAAAGGCTTTGAAAAGTTTGGTAAATATTAGATTAAACATTAAATGTAAGAGATGTCATTATTAGTTTTACTATATAATCTATCTTAACAAAGATGGCCCGAATCAAACTGGTTTTCGTCAAGGATCAAAACCATGTCATGCTGATCATTTTAGAAAATATACCATATCAGTATCACTTATAGTTCCAAGAAGTAGTAGCTACAAATTTGTTTTTAAAAATCTATTTTTAACTTTGGCAGCTATCTTGCATTTCACATCAATCTGAATTTTTGCTAGGACCAACTTGACAATGGGCAAGATTCTAGTGAAGTTTCATTAAACTCCATTAATCAGTTTTTGAGAAAAAATTGCTACACCTTTTTGCTATATGACTATGTAAACAGATATGGCCGCTGGAAGCCATGTTTAATGTCGAATTAAAAACATTTTGTCATGTTATACTAATCGTGTTAGAAAATGTCCCATATCAGCATCACTAATAGTCGCTACAACTGTTGTGTTGTTTTATGCCCCCGAAGTATCGTCCGTCAGTCAGTCCGTCCGTTCGTCCGTATGTTCACGACAACAAGAGGATGTGTCACATGCAAATTCCAGGTCCGTAGTTTCAAGGTAAAGGTCACACTTAGAGGTCAAATGTCAAAAAGAAGTATTTTCGTGTTTATATTTCGTGTCCAGTAAATAACTGTGACATTCATGTAGAGATTTTCAAATAACCTGCCACAAGTGTTCACCACAACAAGCAGACGTGTCACGCACAGCATCCAGGTCAGTAGCTTCAAGGTCAAGGTCACACTTGGAAATCAAAGGTCAAAAAGAATATTTCATGTCTGGTAAATAATTCTGACATTCATAGAGGGATTTTCAAATAAATTGACAGAAGTGTTCACCACAACAAGACTATGATCCAGGTCAGTAGTTTCAAGGTCAAGGTCAAGGTCACACTTAGAGGTCAGAAGATGTCATGTTCCTGTATTTGACTGAAGTCATGTAAATCGTGTCCGGTCTATAACTTTGTCATCTGTTGAGGGAGTTTTATATAACCTGGCAGAAATGTTCACCAGAACAAGATGATGTGTTGTGCGCAAAACCTCAAAAGTCCGTAGCTTCAAGGTAAATGTCACACTTAGAGTTCAAAAGATACAGTATGATCCTGTATTTGAATGAAGTCATATTGGTTGTGTTCGGTGTATAACTTTGTCATCGGTCACCTTCCAATTTTGTTGAACTTTTACCTGATCTTACCATTATGCCCATGAATAGTCACATGTTGAGCTGTGTGCATAAACATATTGTTCATATATTCACAAACCACTTCGGGCGCATTTGTCACGTACAGTGACATTTCTTGTTTAAATCTATTTTTAGCTTTGGTGACTGTCTTGTATTTTATATCAACCTGTTTTTTTTTGCTAGGATCAACTAGATATTAACAGTAACAGTCCCCAAAATGTTCATGTAATCCATCCAGTAGAGTCGTTATAAGAAAACGTTAACGTACGACGGACGACGCACCACGGCATAAGCTCTACTGATCTTTGATCTTTGATAAGAAAAGCTAATAACTGTGTATATTGATCACATCATGTGGACATTTACAGTTCGTGATGCGATTGGTTAGTGAATTATGTCATAGAGCAACCACTGAAATGATCGCCACGATGGTAGGGTTGGTGTGTGTGTGTATGGAGGGGCGAGGATGGCGGGGCGTTATTGTAGATGGATATATTGATCTGGTGGCGAAATATGAAAGAACATGATAGAAGGCTTGACACCGTGCCCGAGAGCTAGACTAAGTACGAAATTAAGCCCTAGCAAATGCGAATTCACAAAAGACCAACATACGTATGTCACATCCTTACAGGACAGTGTGTGAAGCCAGACCTCCTCAAGAAAGTAGTGCTTTAAGCAGCATTGGACGTCCCAAATTTGTGAAATAAGTACAAAGCGTTATGAGATGTGTTCAGTATTTGCTTGTATGTACCCAGTTTATCATAGGTGAGTATACCTTAATTTATTGCTAGAAATAATCTTGAATCTGGGATTCAGAACAGGAAAACATATTTACGAAACAAGTTGTTTTAAGATTTTACGACACACAACAAAAAGGAATTAACACTGACCGTTAATGTTAGCTGCAAAGGTCCTGGAGCAGGACTATTACAGGGAAACCCTATTGCATATGCATCGAGGGCATTGATCCCAAGTCAAGAAAAACTAAAAAGTATCCAAAATTGAAGTAGCTTTATGTTGCGGATGCTAAAATTTCCATGGCAGACATGTGATCTTCGAAATGGATCACCGTCCATTACAGTCGATATGGAAGAAATTTATTCACGACTGTCTATAGAAATGACAAAGGTTACTTAAATGGCCTATATGTAAGGTACAAACCATAAACGAACAATACGTATCCGATTTTTCAGTCGCTCCTACCTAGACGATGACACTGGAGCCTTACATATCAGTAAATAAATGAAATTGACATCCTTTCATACTTGCCAATTACCTTAGTTTCAATTAGAAGAGATAAAACAAAACGTCATAACGGACGACGACAGAGATGTTCAACACAATTAATACAAGAGACTGTAATGAAAGAGTTGCCCGACAATACATGCTCAGCTCAGAGCAGGGCATACAATGTCCCTATGATATGATCTAAGGTTTTGTCTATGATTTTAAATGATATTTTCTTGTAGTCCAGATTAATTCGGATTCCCTTTTCATTTAGCAATGTTTCTACGTTCGACCAGAATCTATGAGTAACTTGCGTTCCCAGAACATATTCATGGTGCGGAAATCACATAACTTGAATTACCTATATTACACTGAAGCTCCTCCGTGACCGAATGGTTAACTATGTTGCGTTGTAAACTTTCGCCTCTCACCGCTGTGGGTTCGAATCCCACTGGGAGCTCGACTTGTAAGTAGAGGAAGTTCGATTCTTACGGATGGCGGGAGGTGTACAGTACTGGTTCTACCCAGGAAAGGTGGTCTGCCTCCACCACAAAAAAAATCGACCGTTATATATAACCTTACATATAATGCCGGTGGTCCTCGAAATCCATTCCGGGCCTGTCTCATTTTGCAGACGAGGAGCCCGTCGGGCCTGTTTAAAAAAAAAAAAAAAAAAAAAAAAATCCCCCAAAAAATCAGTTTTACTGGATCTCAAGCTCAAGTTCCTCAAGACAAAATACTCCCATGTGTATTGTGAACTGTGAAAACACTTGCAATAAAGTAATTAAAATGTGTTATACACACATTGAAACAATAAGAAGTTCGAATATTTTGCCTGGCTTCGTGTCGGCGGTTTGTCACAACTTTGAGGTCGACAATTGTTGACATAAAACTCATTATTCTGCTATAAGGGTTGTGTTTTCTTTCCTTTGTGATAAGAAATACCGTTTTTGTCATTAAAAACACACTAATGCATGAAAAAAAATTCGTTATTGATGGTATTTCGATTGAATGTTTGTGAAATGTTCGGGCCGTAAAAGTGCGGTGTCATAGTAGTTCAGATGGTACATAATTTCGGATATTTTTTTTTTCTTTTTTTTTTTTACATAATCGAATAAGAAAAACTGTCCTTTACAAATACATGTTGGTGGAAAGAAAAATATATATACTGTATATGTATAAATACAGATATAAAGTATATTTCTATTCATTATTTAAGGTGTAAGGAGTTCCTGGAATCCTACTTTTAAATGAATTCTAGTCTAGGCTCCTAATTCTTTACTTGGAGAAAGTGGTGACAAAAAGAAAAAAAATAGCCAGAGGAGGCTCTGATAGTCTCATAAAACCTGATTAAAAATTTGGCTCCAAGCTTAGCTCCAGTTTCACCAAGTCGGCTCTGATTATTATCATTTAGCAAAAGTGCTAGTACTCTCATTTGCATTGGTTATAAATTACTATGTAATATTCTATTCTAACATATTTTAAACGAAATGGTAAATAAGTCCGCTGACCAGGGAGCATAAAGTGGTAGCAAAAAGAAAAATCTAGTCAGAGGAGGTTCTGAGCTTGATTAATACATACGTAACAAATCTGTGCTATAAAAGTGAATAAAGACACATTTCCAATAAGAAAAAAATATTGGACCTTTCCATTTCAAATCAGGGCCTGTCCATTTCAAATCAGGGCCTGTCCATTTCAAATCGGGGCCTGTCCATTTTCAGAAGCAACAAGCCCTGGGCCTGTCTCTTAAAATAATTTTCTTTGAGCACTGATATATTATTGGTGCAATATAATCACCAACTAGTAATATACAAAAACTGTATACTATTCTTATAATTAATAGTAATGACTGAATAAATGCAAATTATGTAGACAACTAACGGGATGCCGCGAGTTTTTAAAATTGCTATGTGTCCCTTTAATTAAACAGGAAACTGTTTGTGACTTATATTCGCATTACGTATTTATACTGAAAAGCACTAACTTTGTGTCAATCAAAATATGAGAAATAAATACTTTCCCAAGTAAGTTCGCCAAAAGTACTTTCCTATTTTATTTGGGATTTTATTTCTATGTTATATTAATTTATTTATTATCTGAGATTTGTTCAATAAGTTTGATTTCGTTTGTTTTTACGTTTAGTAAAAGTTTATTAAAGGTTTATTAAAGGTTGATCTACGCTGTGTTAATTAATACTTTTCTCTTTTAGTTTATTTGTTCCATTGAAGTGGTATGCATTGTTTAAAACATCTTAGTTGTTTAATTCAGATAACAGTTTTTGAATTATAAAAATGACTTACTTGTACAATCTTTACATAATCTTTACATAATCTTTATATAAATCTTTAAATAATCTTTACAAGTTCTATGAATGTTATGCACCAGAGTTTAAAGAACAATGTTTTGCCTTCACTTTTAATGTATGAATTGTTCCATAATATCTGTTTTGATATATTTTCATTATTGTGATTGATTTGTTTATAACTGATATTGCCCACGATTCAATGATCTCTTTTAGAAACAATAAATCGGTAGAACCGATGGATGCTCCCCGAATAAAGATGCACATGTGAAATACAATTAGATGAAACATGTAGGTGGAGTTGAGCCGCCAAGCTTTATATTTTTAAACAATTGCAAGTCCCGTTTTTTTTAACCAGAACGTCCTGACAATATGAGCTACTAGACATCATATTGATTCTTCATACCAAGTTGCATGACAATCCGATGTAAAATGTAGACGGAGTTGAGCGGAAAAGATTTACATTTGAACATTTTCGAAGTCCTATATCTCCGCCAAAAGCCATTCAACTAGAACGTCGTGACAATAAGCCCTACTAGACATCATAGTGATACTTTTGTAACGATCCTTGCCTCGTTACTTGCCTTTTCTTCGATATATATAGATAACATATTAGACATCGATCATCTCCGGGTTTGTTACCTCCCTCTGACCTTGGTGGAGTGTTACAAAATCATGTTCTGCTCTATTCATTCATGGACAGCAACATAGTCTAATAATTTTAATATGTTCACTTCAACAATAACTTATTTATAATTCATATCATCTAAAATTATCATAATTATAACCAAATATAATTACAGGTTTGGTTATTGAAATAAATCTTTAGTAAGAATAACTAAATTGTTGTTCGGTCACGAGACTGTTTTCGTGGAAAATTTGAAAGCCCCAATTCCAATCTGCGCCCTCTTTTGCTGTAACTGTTGAACAGTGTGGACGTGTTTTTCTCCGTCTGCATCGGACAGGCTCATTTCTTCATATTTACTTCTTTGTCTTTGCTTCATTCATTCATTCATTCATTCATTCATTCATTCATTCATTCATTCATTACATGGGGCCTTAAAACACCATTAATTATTCACTGACTGCCTGACTGGCTGGCTGGCTGGTGCACACTCACTCACTCACTCACTCACTCACTCACTCACTCACTCACTCACTCACTCACTCACTCACTCACTCACTCACTCACTCACTCACTCACTCACTCACTCACTCACTCACTCACTCACTCACTCACTCACTCACTCACACACTCACGCACTCACTCACTCATTACATGGGGCCTTATGACAACTGCGTTCAAAAAAGTTTGCTTGTTTTGTTTGTATGGTATTTTACGTCATTTTCAACACATGTAAGAAAAATGACATAATGAACATGACTTCGGGGGAATTTTACGCCGTTTATACATGTAACATTATCAACACATGTTTACTGACAGAAAGTTGGGGTGGCCGATTGGTTAGCATCTTTGCAACTATTTCAAAAGGTTTCGGGTTCGAATCACAGTGCGGTCACATCTCAGATTTTTAAAACATACTCCAGCAGTAGTTTACTCGTGCAAGGTATTTTGAAACTATGCCTTCTTTCAAGTGGAGTGTAAAGCCGTCGATCCCATTACAGGGAGAGCCATACCCCGTGCACGTTAAAGATATCGCTGAACTTTTGTGTTTTCACAACCGTAAACCTAAGCCTTATCTCTGTGTCGTGGTTTCATATGTCCCCAATAAAGATTTTTAAAGTAAAAAAAAAGAAAAAAAAGAAGAAAGACAGAAAGTGTAACATGAAGGGTAATGAACCCCAAGCAACAGACATTAAAATCTATTTATAATAACACACGCTCGACTTCTGTCTGATACAAACAAATAAAACATTTATTGAAACCTTTGTCATATTAACGCGGCCTTTTGCTTTCCGAGGTCAATCGTGCCGCCGCCAGGAGTTTACCTGTATGTCTTTCTGATTTATTATCTCTTTGGACTGCGTTAGAAATATTCTTGTCTGGTATATCTACGCAAACCTGAATAAGGAAATGTTTCGGCTCGCTGATATTTCTAATCAGCCATTTTTTCACACGTGGTGTTAAACTATGTCGAGGGTTTAATCATTTGTTCAACTGGAACGATTAACGCTTGCATAAACTTATGCCATAAATAGGAGAAACGATCTTCATTTATTTTACAATTTGAGTTTTCGAATTGTAATATTACTTAGAAAAATGTGATTGGAAATTTAGACCACGTGGTTAGGTTTGGGTAGATGTTTAGGTACTTTATAATATGTTTGTAAGACTGGAATAATCCCTAACATGCAATGTTAAACCTCCTTATTACTCGGTGTTATCGTTGTCGTACAGAGTAGTTTTCTCTCTCCTAGAGTTTAAGATGAATGATTGAATATGTTATATTTCAGACTTAATTATTTGTATAGCGTCCGAATATCTACTGAAAGAAATAATTCATGCATCAGGTTAATAAGAATATTATTTCGATTTAGTTGGGTACAATTTAGCTTTTGTCAGATTTAAAGGTACTTCGTCTAGGATTTAAGTGAAAATGGAAACGTATGTTCACAACAATGATGATTTGACTACATACTAGAACCGAACTCATAGTTGTGGTAGTCTGTGATGGTGCTTGTTGACTTGTCTTGGTTAACGACGGTCATTTCGGATTGCCACAACTTATTAACGACCGATTTAAATTGCGACACCGAGATAAGAGTCTATAAGAGAATTAGCCAGGGTGGAGTTCTAGGACTCCGTCTATTGAACAAACATTCTTTCCGGAATGTATATACACTATATATGAAACTTTAAGTATTATTCACCCTTAACATGTCTTAACCACAAAGGAAGGTCGTTACACTTCCTATAAAGTATTCTGAAAATCAGACTAAAAACATAGTTGAGCAGACAAGCTTTTGATTTGAAAAAGTTCAACGTCTCCGTGACTCCGGCAAAAATCATTCAACCGGAACATCCTGACAATATGCGCTGCTAGAAATCATATTGATACTTCCTATAAAGTTTCATGGAAATCGGATGAAAAACTTAGGAGGAGTTGAGCGGACAATCTTTAGAATCGAAACTTTAATGTCCCGTAACGGTGCCAACAATCATTCAACCGGAACGTCCTGATAATATGCGCTACTAAACATCATATTGAAACTGAAAATGGATGCAAAACCTAGTAGGAGTAGAGCAGACAAGATTTAAATTTAAAAAACTTCAACGTCCCGTAACTCCGCCAAAAATCATTCAACCGGAACGTCCTAAAAATAAATGCTACTAGACATCATACTGATACTTTCTTTGAAGTTTCATGAAACATGGATGAAAAACATAGTAGGAGTTAAGCAGACAAAATTTAGATTTAAAAAAATGAGAGTCCCGTAACTCCGACAAAATCCATTCAACCGGAACGTCGGACAATAAACGCTACTAAACAGCATACTGATAATTCCAATGAAGTTTCATGAACATCGTGTGACAACCGTACGAGGAGTTGAGCGGACAAACTTTAGATTCGATAAACTTCAAAAACTCTGCCAAAAATCATTCAACCGGGACGTCAAGACAATATGCGTTACTAAACATCACACTGATACTTCCTTTAAAGTTTCATGCATATCGAATGAAAAATATAAGAGTTGAGCGGACAATGTTTAGATTCGAAAAACTTCAATGTCCCGTAACTCTGCCAAAAATCATTCAACCGGAACGTCCTGATAATTTTATATACAAATAAATGTTTGTGAGATGGCATTATTGTTAGTACATGTACATAGAATAACAAGTAGTGTTTTACCAACGAATCAACTCTGTGTTATAACGAAAGTAATGAAACGAAGAATCTACTTATGTTTCAGCAAGTTTACCTTGTTAGAATTAAGTTTAACCGTAAACTGTAGCAAATGTTTGATTGTTATCTAGATATAGGTCTTTCCAGTGTAGCAAACGTTTGATGGTTATGTAATAGATAGAGTATGGTTTCACTGAGTTGGTTCATTTAAACATCGAGATGGGCGTGGCCCATCGAGGTGTTTAAATTAACCAACAAGATGAAACCATACTCTATTTGTTTTGTAGCATGTCCATTTCAGCTCTATTTCAGTTATTCTAACTGTTATTCTCAGTTATTCTGACAGGTCTTATTTTCAATTAAACGATTTACACCTGTGTCTGAACAAAGAGAATTGTCTGTGACCATGCTACAACTAGATGTAGGTCTTTCCAGTATTATTTTGATCGAAAAATGTTTTATCCAGCTTGCCTTTAAGGAGTGGCTAATTTATCCAATATTAAGAAAAAGCATGAAGCGCCTTTTGGGGTTTGCACTGATATTATTTTGGCTCATTGACCACGTATGGAACATTCTCATTTCACAAGCGCTGTCACAAGGTAACAAACTAACTGTGAAACCAACAATATGCCTTTCTACCCTGCCAATATGATGCTAAACATCCTAACTGGTGTCGATAGTTTTGTTGTTTTGTTATTCTCCCAAATACGTTTGTGTTTACATATGCATGAAATTTATGGAAAGGATACATTTCACAAGAGAAATTGTCCAGATAAGTGCATTTTACCATAATACCAATACCAGTCCATACGTCACCCATTGTACTCGCCTGGCACGGCGAATAAAAATCCAATGCGCTGAACACGTTATTGAATTACCATATCGACATTTGTATGCTCGCTACAGTCCTCTCTTCCACCAGTTCAATTATTTGCGAAATTGATTATGTTTGTATGTACGCTTCCAACTGGAGGCAGGACTAGGTCATTACGCCATCCGGAATAACAAGATTGCATATAATATAAGAAATCCTCGGATTCACATGTCTCGCCTAACGGGTGCGGGACTTAAAAATAAAAGATAAATGTTGCCTAAATGAAAGTTTGTAAACATTTTAATAACAAAAACCAATGGATTTTACAGTTTGCTCAGATGACGTTTAAGTGCATTTGTTTAAACCAAAATGCCATTCTATAAAAAAGAAAAAAGAAAAAAAAAGATTAAATAATAAAAAAAAAAATCAGCTCCAAAATGTAGGTCAATGTCATAGATGAAATCCATGCATTCAAAAAGATGCACTACCCAAGACACAACTATGTCAAAACAAAATGTTTTGTCTTCCAAAGATCTAGCTATAAACTAGGTTTAAAGCATCTAGTGCATACCTATAGTTCATAGAAAGTGATGTAAATGTAACAATTAAAGTTATCTGCCCTTTGCTTGGAGGTTGAAGGTCACATCCACATTTGCTTTTTGATACTTTGTGATGTACTACCCAAGAAACAACTATAGGCGAAGTTTGAATGGTCTAATGCATAAAGTTTGTGAGAAAGTGACCTAAACGCAAATGTTGAAAGTGAAAATTATTAAGTTTTCTGCCCCTTTCTTGGAGGGTCAAGGTCACAAAAGACATTTGATTTGTCACGTTGCAATGTACCGCTCAAGATACAGCTATAAGCAAAGTTTGAAAGGTCTAGTGCATACAGTTTGTGAAAAAGTGACATAAACGCAAAAGTTGAAGGTAACAATTATTAAGTTATATGCTCTTTGCTTGGAGGGTCAAGTCACTTCCACATTTGCTTTGTCACGTTGCGATGTACCACCCAAGATACAACTATAAGCAAAGTTTGAAAGGTCTAGTGCATACAGTTTGTGAGAAAATGACCTAAACGCAAAACGTGAATGTTGAGTCCTTCGCCATCGCCGTCGCCGCCGTCGCCGTCGCCGGAAAAGCAACACCTACGTCTCTGTTTTTCTTCGAAAAGGAGAGACAAAAACCATTAGCATTAAAAGGTTCTGTGTCAGCATGTTAATCACACTATATGCAAATAAAACTAGCACCAGACGTGTCACCAGACAGAAAGTATCACCACTGCCTACAGGAGATAGGACAAGACCACACACTTAATATACGTCATGATAAATGCAATTCAAAACTAAGATACTCTCAGAAATATTAGGTAACAGAAATAGTCATATTGACATACGATTCACTTGTTCTCATTTATACTTGTTCTCATTTATCATTGTATTTCATTATGAAAAATACCAAAAATTTATATAAAACTGAAGGATTTGAAGAGATAACGTGTTATCCACTCCATTTATGGATATTAATATTTTCAAACAGATGAACATTAACTCAATTATGTTACTACATTGCGCTAAACTCTATTGTTTATGGCTACATCACTGATTAGGCATTTCCTAATAGACATGCATATATACAGTATGTCCGATATTGGCCAACACTTCCTAATAGACATGCATATATACAGTATGTCCGATATTGGCCAACACTTCCTAATAGACATGCATATATACAGTATGTCCGATATTGGCCAACACTTCCTAATAGACATGCATAAGTATATACAGTATGTCCGATATTGGCCAAAACTTCCTAATAGACATGCATAAGTATATACAGTATGTCCGATATTGGCCAACACTTCCTAATAGACATGCATACTTACAGGGGCGTAGCTGGGTGAATTTTAACTGTACGCCCGATGGGGTTCCAAGGGGGAAACCACCCCTTGGTCAGGGGAGGATGGGGAGTGGTGGGGGGAGTGGGGGAGCTCTTAACGGTTGTACGTTAGATTTCAGGACTTTTAGCTTAGATTAAATGTATGTATAATTCTAGCGAAAGAAAGCGCACATGTATAGTCATTTCAAATAGTACACAAAATCATGTATTTATATATTTTATAACAAATTAAGATCGGGAAAATAAGGGTGCAACGACTGTGCTGGAAATATTTTACCCCTAGTCTCTTCCCCCACTTCGGATTTTATTGCATTTTTAGACCATTTATATTTTTCATTTTTCTGGCGAACTGTACGCCCGGGCGTACGGGCGTATGCCTGGCTACGCGCCTGACTTATATACAGTAAGTCCGATATAGACTTGCATAAGTATATACAGTATGTCCGATATTGGCCAATACTTCCTAATAGACATGCATATATACAGTATGTCCGATATTTGCCAACACTTCCTAATAGACATGCATAATTATATACAGTGTGTCGGATATTGGCCAACACTTCCTAAAAACATGCATATATGCAGTATGTCCGATATTGGCCCACACTTCCTAATAGACATGCATATATGCAATATGTCCGATATTGTATATACAGTATGTCCGATATTGGCCCACACTTCCTAATAGACATGCATATATGCAATATGTCCGATATTGTATATACAGTATGTCCGATATTGGCCAACACTTCCTAATAGACATGCATACTTATATACAGTAAGTCCGATATAGACTTGCATAAGTATATACAGTATGTCCGATATTGGCCAATACTTCCTAATAGACATGCATATATACAGTATGTCCGATATTGGCCAACACTTCCTAATATACATGCATAATTATATACAGTGTGTCGGATATTGGCCAACACTTCCTAAAAACATGCATATATGCAGTATGTCCGATATTGGCCCACACTTCCTAATAGACATGCATATATGCAATATGTCCGATATTGGCCAACACTTCCTAATAAACATGCATATACAGTATGTCCGATATTGGCCAACACTTCCTAGTAAACATGCATAAATACAGTATGTCCGACATTGGCCAACACTTCTCTACACAGACATCTTCATCAATTATTGATCAACTCTACTACTCCTTTTGGTGCCAGATTTAAAAATATTCAACATGATAAATTTACATCAAATGACACTTTTTTCATTTTAAATCACTTGTTTGCATTTTCTTCAGCTATATTAACACACAATTGCAATATAGCTCGTGACATATAATCTGTATGAAACTAAAATTGTCTATTACTGTTCACGCGATCGCGATTGATATAATAAAGCTTCATGGAAGATTAGTGGTTATAGTTCGTTATTAGTTCGTTATTAGTTCTATTCATGGCATTCGTGTTATTGTATATTATAACTGATTCAGATTAGTTACAACTAATTCAAGTGTGTTGTTTGTGTAAGTCAGCTCATCCGTATCCCACTTTGTAAGTAAGCGTATCATATTAATAATTCAAGTTTCTTTACAATATGGCAGTAATTGTTAAGCTTGAGTAACAAAAGCAATACATTAACATACTAAAACACTGATATATAATGTATGTATCTTACCGCTATCATGCGTATCAAATTGTCCAAGAATCCAAAGTCGGTCTAAAAAACAATTCACCTTTTACCATTATCGATTATGATCAACTGCGCTACATTGTTAGCATCGAGACTCTGCCAATGGTTTAGCGGATTTTACCCGAATCAATACACCAAGTCCAAGTAAATACATCCTTCTACCAGTATACAGCATTAAATAGCATGCCTTTGCTTTATTTTCAATAAATCTGAATCTAGCAAATGAGTTGGAATTATGAGCTCCGTGTATAGTATTGATATTTGCCGATATCCAAGACGGCGTGTTATTGATCTATATTTACAGTGTTTGAGGCAGTACCAGAATTCCACAGTGGCTGTACACCAAACATACGATGTCCTGATATGATTTACATTCAAAAGAATATGCTCCGTCTCGTTCTCTGTCTCGTGCTCCGTCCCGTGCATGTTCTGAAATAATATTTAAAAGTATCTTTGTGATAATGCATAACACTAACATAAAGAAGATAAATATTGCTAACAAAACAGTATAGGTTAATGATTTGAAAAAGAAAAAACTTATTTGATTATAGGACACATGTATAACTTAATTTCAAATATATCGACGCAATGGAAATCAAAACAAAAATCAAAACATATGAACAGCTTAAAGCAACCAGTATCTTAGAAGAAGAGGCCCAGGATGGCCTATATCACCCTACTTGTTTCAGGTTTCACGGTTTCCATAAGGTTGTTTGATGATTTTATTTTTTTTGTCTCTCTTCTGACAAATTTGATGGAAACCGCGAGTGCAAAACAAAAAGAGTCCATGTTCTGAAAATTTGAGTCGGCGGGAATTAGGTGGGTGTGGAGGAGGGGCTAGGAATGGGGTGGAGTGAAAGAGAGTGTATTGAAAATAACATTCTGACAAAAGTGTTAAAGGTTTAGAAATGAAGTACCTGGAGTATTAACAAAGCAAAAGCACACTTTTCGTTCAATCAATGGCAACCATTCTAATGGCAACCATTCTGCTGTTTCTGATAAAAGAAGTTCAGAATAAGTTCAATAACTAGGCAGGCCAAGTTATTCTGAACTTGGTTTAGCTTTCATTGATATACACACAATGACGAGGTTTGGTAAAGATCAGATGAACAAATTAAGGAGCTCGATTGTTAAAAAGCAAAGTATAGCACTTTTATACAATTCAAAGACCATAATACTGCTGTTACTAGTGTGACATGACTTTTTTTGAATTTGGCCACGATTTGTTCTGTGACTCCGTTACTTCACAAAACAATATATTGGGTGGGGGTTGGGGGGATGACAGGGGCAGGCAGTGGGTTGATTTGCAACCTCGTTCGAGCTTTTATTGAAATTAACATTCTGAACAAATCTGGTAAAGATAAATGAAGCAATGATCTACCTAGAGAGTAAATCAAGCAAAACATAGCAGTTCTCATTTAAGGTCAACAATTATGCTGTTTTTGATAGAATGTTTTCAAGCTTTCATTGGTATAAACACTGAACGGTCATAACTATTCTGTTTCTATTAAGATGTAGCTAGTTTTTTTTAATTATCCACGCCTTTTTCTATGAATGTTGTAACTTCATAAAATAACATATTGAACAAAATGGCAGGGTGTGAAGATGAGGGTCTTGTAGCGTGAGTCAGATATGGCTGTTGTTTTACTTATCTGACCTTTCATCGATATTAAAATGTTGATCAAGTTTGATCGGATGAAAATATAGTTTAAATAATTCAAGGGTCATGGCTGTTTCTAGTCTGACATGGATAGCTTATGATGCTATGCTGTTGTCCGTCGTTCATCATCCGTTGACGGTTTGATGACAACACGTTAGCACCTTGATTTTGCATCCAAACCAAACTTGGCCAGAGTCCTAAAATCAATGAAAATCCGAACGAAATCGAAAAACACCTATATTGGATAATACTCTCAGATTGATGGTCCTTGATTAAATGCGTAAATATGCTATATTTTGCGTTATCAACACTCCTTCATTTTACATCTGATCGTTTTCAAACATTAATTTAAAAAATAAACACTTTAATAATGACATTGTTCAACCGATTTTTACCAAACTTGTTCAGATGTTTATAATCAATTAAACCAGGACATGTTTGACAACCAGACATATCTGACTCACATGCAAACGTCCATACACCCCACCCACAATGTTTGTAAATAGTTTATGAAGTTATCTAGGTTATAGAATAAAGCATGGACACAAAAAAAAAGATGTCGGACTAGAAACAGCATACTTATGACCTTCATGTATCTTATAATGCCAAGATTTGCTTTGTTAACACTCTAGCTCCTACATGTTTCATATTTACGTGTTACCTATGATACTGACATGTTACTGATTTTGTCATCCAAGGCCATTCATTTGAATTTAATAACATATAGATTTTTTAGACAATTTGAAAAGATGTTTATATGTACGATGTTTATCATAAACATCATATGATGTTCATTGCTGATACGTTCATTCAAAATATTTATCAAAAGAGGTTATGACCCTATCCTTTTGTAACACACTGCATGCTTGGTGGTGGACCCATTTGCAGTTCGCCACTATGCTTTCCTCTTTAATTGTACAATGATCGGACAGGCTGTGAACCCTATGATGACGTCTACCTAAAGCCCAAATGGACGGTGACGTTTGATGTTTGTCTGCAATATTGTCTTGTCATACCCTCAATGGTTTATTCCCTTATTGCTCTGGCTTCTGCCAAGTCAATGAGTACCTTCTTTGTGGCTTTCTAGGCTATTGTTTTTTTGTATTTATATATACACGAGCATCTTTGTGTTGTACTTATATTGCCTATTAATGCTGCCTTGTTGGTTAGAGAACAGTTCATGGAGGGGATTTCTTTATTTACACTGTCCCGTTTTATTGGGATGAAAGTAGGGTAATTGTGAGGTGTGGTGCACCCTAGGACCTGGTTTAAACCCCCAGCGGCCTTCTTTTTTTTTTTACCACTGACCGTTCCAGTGCGGTAGCCCCATTGTCAACCATGTTTGTGTTTGTGGCGTTATATGCCTTTATTCTTTATTAACATTGCAATTCATGTTAGTCCTTTTGCATATTTTTGGGGTTACTGTGTTCTATGAAAGTTGCATTTTCTGTTCGACTTCTATACTTATTTTTATGAAACCTGGATAATTCTGTAACCTGTTTTGTTGGATCTGTGTTGTTTTGGAACAGAAACTTCTAGAGAGTTCTGTGACAGTATAATAAGGCATTCTGACGTAGTTAGTTGTTAACTGCAATATTTACTGCAACATTATTTAATGAATGTGCTCATCTATAGTAAAAATGAGATTGGATTATTTGCAGTTGTACTATTGTGGAGAAGAAGTATAGTACTAGGAAAGACTCAAAATAAATTTGGAGTAAATAGACAAATGACACTTTGGATTAAAGGGACACTTGGCAAGTTATTAGGACTTTATTTTAAAATCTATTGCGGCTAGTAGCAAGAACCCATATTACATTACCAGATTCTACGTTGACTTTATAAAATAAATATATGGTATATTAACCACCATTGTAAATGCAGACAGAGGAACAGAAAACTCAGTTTTACGGGATCTATAGTATGCTATGCGTTGGAACCACGGCGATGCACACGAATGGCTTTATAGTTTTGTTCCGTATTCTCAAATAGAAACATACGCATTGAGCGATTCTGGCGTAATTTACGCAGTGCCTGTTGACAGACATTGGAATAATGGACACATCAGATAATGTACCATATCCAGTGTGTCAGGTTTTGTTTTTTGCCACTTATAAACCGTGACCTAAGAAGAGTGGTGCAACACTGGAATGGGTACAGTAGGCATTAGAGGTCCCATCCCGAAAACCAGATGTGGTCAGATACAACTATTGATTTGGGCCTTCTGATTGGTTGAAAAAAGTATAGGGTCCTTTAGGGCATATAGTCAGATTGTAAGGTAGAATCTGATTGGATTAAATTACCCAAATCATAACAAATGCCATAAACATCAACATATTATATTTCCACCATAAAACATGTTGATTTAGGATAGTTTGACCTAAATTTGTATTTTTATGGATACAATTGTACTGCGAGTATATTTGCAAAAAGTAAAATGTCTTTTCTGCCATTTTAGGGATGCCCACTTTCAGTGAAATATTAGTGGCTGAAAGCATCAGATTACCCACAATTTGCTGGTCATTTTTGAGTGTCTCTAAGATAGATCTTTAAAAAAGGTTAGGTTTTATCATCGTTTGTATGGATATAGGAATAGGGAAATGCTATAATGGAGGCCTATGGGAAATGCAATAGTGGTATATGACCATGTACTTTATTTTCAGCCACAAGTATTCGCGACAAGGGATTACAAATTGCCTCTGCCTAATAACATAGCAGCTATTGAAGATTCATATTGTGGTACTCCTATTTTTGGATGCTCTTCTGAATTTGCCCAACATGAACAGACTCTTATAAGAGAACACCAGCTCCAGCATCCACCAGCAAATATGGAAGAAGCAACTGCTTTGTTCGGTCAACTAACTGTTTATATTATGGAGCTCAAAGAATAATGGAGTTGATGAAAACACGAAGAAATCCCAAAGTACTGAATACATTGTTTTGACTATGATAATACGTTTGTTTTGACTATGATAATACGTTTGTTTTGACTATGGTAATACGTTTGTTTTGACTATGATAATACGTTTGTTTTGACTATGATAATACGTTTGTTTGACTATGGTAATGCGTTTGTTTTGACAGTGATAATACGTTTGTTTTGGCTATGATAATACGTTTGTTTTGACTATGGTAATACGTTTGTTTTGACTATGATAATACGTTTGTTTTGACTATGGTAATACGTTTGTTTTGACTATGGTAATACGTTTGTTTTGACTATGATAATACGTTTGTTTGACTATGATAATACGTTTGTTTTGACTATGGTAATACGTTTGTTTTGACTATGATAATACATTTGTTTTGACTATGGTAATACGTTTGTTATGGTAATACGTTTGTTTTGACTATGGTAATACGTTTGCAATATGAATTCAAACTCTTTGTTCGTATCGGTTCATTAAAATTCCTTGTTTTTTATTACCATTGTAACGGGTTCCATTTTCCATATATTTTAAAGCGGTATGATGTGAGGGTTGGCTAATCACTTTTAAGCATCTTTCTAGGTACGCTTTCGGTCTAGGTACTAGGTATATGCGTAGAGTTAAATTGGATGCATGGAGTTGAATGATTGTATCCAACATATATGTATGGGACGTCGTTTCACCGTTCATTTAAATCCATCTTTAATTGAATTATGGATATCATATATTCATGATTTAAAAATGTTCATTATTCAGTTAAAGATATAATATAGTTTTATAAATACCCTCATAGTTAACCAAATCTTACATCCAATGATCATCGATTACGTCTTTTATACGCACTAATTTAAAATCGCTAAAGATGGCGTCTTAAAAATGGTACTAGTAGCTCCAGTTCTTGATGTTCGTCATGTAACTATGACTGATCACTCTGGTGCCAGAATAATGTGACTAAGACTGGATAAGGTATCGCTTCTACGGCGTGGTATTCCGCAATGACAGCACTATAAAGTTGAACAGACACGTACGCACACATACACACGCACACACATAAAACCGATTTCAAAAGTATTGCGATATCAGGGTGGCGAAACCACGTGACTTTTTGACCGGTATCACGGCAAAAAATTATAAACAAAACGCTCGATTCAGTTATGTTTTTGCTTCATAACTTTTTTAATATTAAACGAATTTGTATCAACTAAAGCGCACATACACCTACAAAGTGAGCTCTTTTCTTCGCCGTAAACGGTAATTCGATTTATTCAACACTTTCTGAGATAAGCCCTCCCAACGTCTTGGAAATGAAAAAAATCGTATGATCGGCTCTCCCGTAAAACCAAGTACATCGGCCTTAAAAACGGCGAATTCTGACAAAATTTGACAATTCTTCGTGAAAAGTTTTATAGAAATTTCCTTTGGTGGAAAGAATTATATAATGATTGCGTAAACGGGCGGAAAATGCAATGATTGCGTGCACGGGTGAAAGCGCTGGATTAAACGAACTGTACAATCAATATCATCCTAACTTGACAAACTATTGTTTGGGGCGATTGTTTCAGTTAATGTTGTTTTTAGACTTTTAAGACAAAATTCAACCAATACCTAAATATTTTTCGTGTATACCTCCCGCCATCCATGAGAAAGTGTTGATTCTTACTGATGGTATATAGTACTGGTTCTAACCAGGCAAAATGAGGCTGTCTGCCTCTGCCACAAAAAAAGTCGACCGTCGTATATCATTTTGGCCTAACATGTGCTAAAAATGACAAGGCAAAATAAAGCATTTTTCATTAAATCAAGGGACATAACTCTAGTGTTTATTATTCTTTTGGTCTTTTTCGAAATCATCTGAGCTTTTTTTGGTACGATGAAAAATGAAGGCTTGAGTGTTGACAAGGCAAAATATAGATTTTTTTCCTCCATCAAATCAAGGGCCATAACTTAAACTTAGTCTGATGTTTTGCATCCGAGCTTCCATTGATAATAAGACTCTCGCCAAGTTTGGAAACGATTGGATGTAAAATGGAGTGTTGACACTTGGCAAAATATAGCATTTTGCATCAAATCAAGAGCCATAACTCTGATGTTTATTATCTAATATTTGTAGTTTTTAAACTCAATCAAGCTTTTATTGATTAAAATCCATACGGGTTAAGTTTGGTAAAGATCAGATGCAAAATGAAGTCGCTAGAGTGTTGACATGACAAAATATAGTATTGTTTATTAACTCAAGGGCCATAACTCCGGTGTTTAATATCCGGTACTCGTGTTTTTCGAACTCGTTCGAGCTTTCAATGATATTCTGGTCAAGTTTGGTAAAGATCTAACTCTAAATGAAGTTGCTAGAGTGTTGATAAGGCAAAAAAAAGTATTTTTTTATTAAATCATGGGCCATAACTATGGTGTATATTTTCCGAAATTTGTGGTATGAAGTTGCTGGAGTGTTGACAACACAAAGTTAATGGACGACGGACGGACGACGGACGGACGAAGGACGATGGACAACAGACCATGACATACGTTTTATCCTATATGTGTATGTTCTGTGGGATTTATGGCGGGTTGAGACCCCACCATATCGTATGCATTGAGACTGAAGACTTTTTTGATTTTTGTTTTTGCTTGTCAACAGTTTTCAAATAAATTGCCCCCTTCACTCTATACATCTATAAATGCATTGCCGTTGAGTTTTTTCTCATGACAGAACGAGTTAACAGTAGACAAATGCATAACCTTATACCTTTTAACACAATAGCTTGTTTTGTGCAACTACACGATTGTAATATAGAACTTCCATCCCTTAGTATGTATTAGTAAAGGCGCTCCACAACAAAAAGGACGTAACACATATTATTAGTCCTTGAGCTGGCTATAGAACACTAACCCCCTGGGGGAATTTTGAAAGTTCATACAAAAATCTTCAAAATGAGATGTGTCTGCTATCTGAGCGTTGGGGCGTTCGTGTGTAATGCACGTGACACTTACGTTACCATAACAATTCCAAATATGAATAAAAAAAAATATGCATATGAACAATAACTACTTCCTCTATTTATGTTATTCATCAATTGATTAATTTAGACTGCCTTTTCAACATAATAAAAATAAGAAAATATACTGTAGTTTACGTTACACCCTGTTTGTTATCAACTAACATCATAAATAGTTAAAAAATAACTAGAACATAAGTTATCAAAAGACGCCACCCCACCCTGGGGGCATTTTGAAGGATATACTTTCCTGAAAGGGTACGGCATTTGCTACAAAATGGAGTATGTTTTCCAAATGAGAGTGGGGACACTTACATCCCTATACCTATCAAGTAGTTGAGTGCAAGAGGCGAGGTGAAACCCCTACTTTCCTGTTGTAAAGGCTGAAAGCGAAGTCCCAGTGTGAATGAGTAATCATGACGACACAATTCATTAATCTCATTTGCGGCCAGGGTAAAACACAACTATGCACCAAAGCTCCAAGGCCATGAAACTTTCTTTGTTTGGGAAAGAATGTCCCTGGAAGCTTACCATTGCAGATGACATAGTTGTCGTCGCCGATGCTCATCTGTTTTTATTATAGGAGGAAGCAGACATCAGAATGATTATATCACTGTCAATCCGCACCAACATCAGAAACAATCGCGGTACGTTCTCCTGACACAGGCGTACCGATCCTGCTTTCAAAATGTGTTTCATGAATACAACCGTATGTCATGTTTGGCTCTGGGATGGGATGATGGGATGATTAAAAAAGAAGAATGTGAAACAAATTCTAGAGGTTAAGTGGTCTGCTATTTGCTCTTTACTACCCTGACTACATTTCTGTACAAGCTGTGATACAACCAGTGGCTTTGTGCGGAGAGTCAAGGCAGTTCCATTGAAAAAAATTAAAAGGTACAGAGAGTTTGTGCCAATTTTGGAGTGCTCGATCAGCAGCATGAATGTTTAGATCTTCAAAAATGTACGAAGAGCATGGAGAGGATAATGTGCTGCCTATATGTCAAATACGTTTTCGCAAATATGCAAAGGCCACAACTCGAGCTTTTTGTCATCGTGTAATTTTTCTATAATCATGCATTTGAACATGCACGCTTCCAAGTGACTTTTGTGGCGCAATATTGAACAACATTAACCAGACATACCAGACGCAGAAATAAATGAAAGAAGACCAAGTTACTGAATTTGACAGGAATATTGCGTCACAATAGCTGGTTGACATCATGTTCAAAGAGCCTGACACTGAAGAACGAAGCGATAATGAGCGGGAAGGTAACGAAGCTAACAATCTGATTGATATTGGGTTTGAAGAAAGTGATGACGATGAATAGAGGAATCAAGAGCTCGACTGATGTAATGTATTTCCATGAAAAACTCGTAGAGCTAAAATTTTATATTTGTTATTAACGTAAGCACAGTTTGATTAATTTTGTGCTTAATGTATTACATTTGATTAATATATGAATATATTAGCAGTTAAAATTTTGCATATAATTTGCTATATAATTTGCTATTTTCCTTTGAATTTGGTAACGTAAAAAATACTGAAGAGTCTTGTAATAACCTATGGCTTTTGAAATAATTTTCGGATATAAACTAGTTACTGTATAATGTTAAGGCTTTCGGAAAATTAGGGTCTACAAAATTCCCCCGGGGAGGGAGGGTTCACCTTATTAGTTCACGTCCTAGATTGCTCATTGTCCATCCGTCTGTCCTAAATTCCCTAGATTCCAATAATATTATCCCACAAATGCCCATCACCATGACACGATGTGTCGCAACTAAGAGCCAGATTCCTACCATCAAGGTCAAAGGTCACACACATACGTTGAAGGATATTGCTTTAAATGTCTTGTAAGAGCTATAACTTATTTATCTGTCATTGAATTACAGTTATGTTAAACACAAATGTTCACTACCGTGATACTTTGGGTTGCAACTCAAAGCCAGGTCCCTACCTTCAAGATCAAGGTCACACATATATTTGAAAGTTATTGCTAAAAATGTCTTGTGCGGGCTATAACTTCTTTATCTATCGGAATCCAATAATCATATACACCACATGTCTTCTTGGTCAAGGTCACACTTACACTTTAAAGGATATTGCTATAATTGTGTGTCCGGGCTATAGATTATTTATCTATCATTGGGTTCTAATAATAATATACGCGTTTGGCTCAAGCATGAGAGCAAACTTAGGATGAACAATTTTGCAAATTCTTTATGTTAAATACTACGGTGTCCTATAGGGTCATCTTACCATCGCATCTTACCATCGACCATTGCATCTTACCATCGCATCTTACCATCGACCATCGCATCTTACCATCGACCGTCACCATCGCATCTTACCATCGACCATCGCATCTTACCATCGACCATCGCATCTTACCATCGCATCTTACCATCGACCATCGCATCTTACCATCGACCATCGACCATCACCATCGCATCTTACCATCGACTATCGCATCTTACCATCGACCATCACCATTGCATCTTACCATCGACCATCGCATCTTACCATCGCATCTTACCATCGACCATCGCATCTTACCATCGACCATCGACTTATGACACACTCTTGGTGTCGAACTTGACCAAGTTTTCCATTCCTGAATATTGCAAACAAGTGTTTGTGGGCGAGTGAGGAGTCCATACACTGGAGGAACATATGAAACATAATTATATAAAGGAAAGCTTTAACATTTTAAATGACACCAATTGATTATTTTATGCATAAACATGCATTGCCACACCTTTTAAGGTCAAGCATTCGTATATTTTACTAGTCGTCTGAGGGCCTAAAGAAACATTAAGAGCATGGTGGGGGAAGGGGCGGTCTGGAATGTATCTAGTCAATTCACATACAGGGTATAGATTCAGGTTTTAACAAGAATGTCCGCAATTCGAGGTTGGTGAGTATTTTTTCGAGGATTATATAGGCGCGCGCCCTGCCACCCTTCCTCTCCCCACTGGAGCCTACTCAAACCCAGACACAGAAGGGTGACAATGCCAAGTTTGTTATACTTCTGAATTCTGAATTCCGAATTCCGAAGTTTGAAGTCTGATAGATTGCACGCGTCTATAGTTAAGCTATAATTCCGTAATAAGGACAAACAAAAAAATATATGTGTTTAGGCAGGGCCCTTTATTTCAATTTTCATCCCAGGTTTAGGGTAACATGCCAGAAAAAAGTAGGTAGGGTAGGTACGGATTTATTTTCATATACATTATATATATAGGAAGATAGCATTTTATACCCAAAACAGCCTTGATTTTTATATTTTTCTAGTAAATTGGAAAATGTTTCACCAGAAAAAAATAGGTAGGGTCGGGTTACCCTAAACACACATAACTTTTTGTAAGGCCTAAGTTGAACGCTCATATAAAATTAATTAGAATTGAACAAAGCAGGTTTTGTTCACCCACACCCACACCCACCCACCCACCCATCCGCATACCCAACATGGTTGAATAGTTTTCATTACACTCGCCTTAACATATTTATCAAGTTAATATTTAATAAAATTGTCTCACTGACAAACCTGAGATTAGAGAGAGAGACAGAGAGGGTGTCGATAAAACGAAGAAGAGGTCTAATGTACATTTCTATTGATGCGATGGTCGATGGTAAGATGCGATGGTAAGATGCGATGGTCGATGGTAAGATGCGATGGTCGATGGTCCATCGCATCTTACCATCGATCATCGCATCGTACCATCGACCATCGCATCTTACTATCGACCATCGCATCGTACCATCGCAACTAACCATCGAGCATCGACCTAGGTCGATGGTCGATGGTAAAATGCGATGGTAAGATGGCCCTAACAGGACACCGTAAAATACAGTACTGAAATGGCTCAAGTTTTTAAAGAGGAACTTCAACATTTATGAATTTCTTGTTACAAATTGTACTGTGCTTAAAACGTCTACAACATCACAGTTGTGTCATTTCTTTAACTAACTGCAACTCTTTTTTTTTTACAATTTATCATCTTGTGATTGCTTTGGAATAGTATGTGGAATTAAGTGTGCAGTATATACAATATATAGCGGAAATTACCGAGTTGCGTTTCTTATCTATACACAAATCTTCGATGTGTCGCGAACAGTGGGATTCGAAACCTGTTAAACCGCTGCGGCAAGAGGCAACAAGGTACCGCTGCGGCGAGAGGCAACAAGGTACCGCTGCGGCGAGAGGCAACAAGGTACCGCTGCGGCGAGAGGCAACAAGGTTTCAGACGCAACCTCTTTGATATCCCGACTATGGCGGCCATTTTCAAGTAAGACGTAGGGATAACAGTCTATTTATCATGTAATAAGGCCGATTCAATGATGGGGCGGACCCGGCGCCCCCTTCCCCTAAAATTCCACAAGTATAGCAAAAAAAAAAAAATCTTTAAAGCCGGGATTTTTATTTCTCCTAGTACACTGGCCAGATTGATTTGTTTCGTCAACTTGAAAGCCGGAATATTTTTTTAAGCTTTACTATTCGTAGAATAAGAAGAGCTGTTGTAGATCTACATTTTTTCCTGCCATGTCCAATTATTTCATCAACCACTGGTCAGTGAAACTTGAAATATGTCATCAGTACCATCAAGGACACTGATAGACACATGTTCCATAACTCTGTATTGCATTTAAGCAAAAGTATGGCCCTTTCCTTACTTTAAATTTCTGGTTAAAGTTTGTTTTTTTACAAGTCCATGTATTTTAACAACTGCAAGTCGTACATCAACTAAACTTCAGTAAAACTTGGACTATCAAGGGCACTAGAAGACACATGTTCCACCTTTTTAGACTTCAAAATTCTGGTTACAGTTTATATGCAAGTCCTTGTATTTCAATAGGTGATTGTAAATTATCAATTAAACTTCAATATAGCGTGGATGCTAGTAGACACTTCCGTAACTCTGTATTGCATTTAAGCAAAACTGTGTCCCTTTTTCTGGATAAATATATATATATATTTTTTTTATTTTTTTTTATTTTAATCACCAAATTAATGGTGATCCATTTATTCACCCCGTCATAGGTTTGTGAGGGTCGGGGTGGGCCACCCCTCAGCAAACCGTACAGTTATATGATAAAATATGCGTCAAATATGTATTTAAATATAATACAACAAATATTTACAGAAGCTAGACTAAAAGCATATCTTAATATAGACATAAACAAATGGGGAGGTTTTTTCTTTCTTTACGATTTCAGAATGAGTGCAAATATGAATACTGGCCAAATTGTTTTAAGGGAGGCATTGCAATATGTATATATTTCAATTTATCTTCAGTGAATAATATGTCATGATTGGCATGTATCCCTTTAAAACTTGGAAGACATTTAATTTCACTTTCACTTTGCTTTTTAAAAAACCCAGTGGATGATTACATATATTTATATTGAAAGAAAGTTATGTTACATAGACACTCACAATATTAGAACAATGAGACATACATGTGACTTTATACCAGGTATATGTAACATCTCCACTGCATTTTTCTATTATGTTCTGGGAAAAAAAGTTGTGGAGGAAAATACATATATAAAAAAAAGGACAAAGATGTTTCTATGGAGATGTGACTCTTCATTACTCAATGGGAACTGGGAAACGTAGTGCAACAATATATTTACAAGTAAGTACAATTTCTGGTGCTTTTGTCGTTATTATTTACTTAAAAGCACAGAGTAACATTTAGCGAAAAGGGTTTCGATTATTAAAGAAGGGTTTTATATGCCAACCAGGGCTTTTCAAATTTTTCCAACTCATTATTTTTAATAGCGTTTATTTTTTTTATCTGACTTGCACTTATATATGAAGTATTTTGCATGTATATGTAATTTATTTAAAACAATGTCATATTGAATGGAACCAAAAATAATAATTTTCATAGTCCATTTATAATACGGTTGAATTTGTATATTCTTTTCTGTGCAAGTAAACTTGAAATTATCCCAAAATGTTTTTGAATATCTGCATTCCCAAAATAGATGAGTAACGGTTTCTGAAGTATCAGTGCAAAAACTACATGAATTGTCATTTTTTAAAACCATCATTTTTGTCAGAAGGAGGTTTTTGGCAGTAATTCTGTGATTCATTTTTACTTGAAACCATTGTAACTTTGTATCTCTTGTGCAAATGAATGGTATTTTAAATAGTTTATTCCAATCTCTGTCTATATTTAAACCATATTGACCCCATTTTGCAATAGATGTTGTCTGCACACCTGATTTATTTAAAACTTCATAAATAGGGCGACAGCCCTTTTTTGTTCCAGTTATGAGAGAAACTGCTAATGAGCAAACTGGGTCCAGATGTGCAAAATTCAGATTTTGAAGGTACTCCCTAATTGCCGCAGTCATACCTTCATATTCTATAAAATTTGAAAGTATGCTTAACTTTTCTATAAATAATCTAAAAGGAAGCAGATTACCATTGTTATCTATTACATCATTAATAAATATAATACCTTTGTCAAACCATCTCTTATAAAATACACTTGATCTTCCGATCTTAATGTTATTGTTAACGGCTGTGTTAGAAATTGTTTCCATGACAGTGGTTTAACATCTAATAGAGTATCCAGACTTGTGTATACATCCTTCCAAAAGGGATTGCATATATTTTGCAATTTATTTTTTACATATACATTACCCAGAAATAACATCTTAGTCGTAAATGGATACATATGTTTATGAATTTTCATACATTTGTTTATCTCCAACTAGGAATCTTCTAAGCCATGTTAGTTTCAATGAATATATGAATTGTTTAATATTAATCATTCTTAGTCCCCCATGTTCATAATCTTGGGTTACAACAGTTCTCTTTATTTTGTCTGGGTGATTATTCCATAGGAAATTAAAACACATATCTTGTAGTATTTTAATCTGACTGTCAGGTGGATTTGGTAAATATGAAAATAAATGGTTTAATTTTGATAAAGCCTCTTTATGACATTATTTTTTCCAATCGGTGTGAGTATTTTTTTTGACCCAGATAGTAGTAATGATTTAATTTCTTTTATTTTTCTATCGTAATTTAATGCGACTAGACTATGTAGGTTCGTTGACATTATGATACCAAGGATCCCAATTTAAATTTACATCTTTACAAAGTTTAGCCTTTGAGCCTTTTGTTTTTCCCAAACCATATAACTCTAGTTTTATCAACATTAACATTAAGACCTGATATTTCTGCATAGAATTTTAAAACAATTAGGGCATATTTAAGTGATTTTTCAGTGCCATCCAATACAAAGGAGGTATCATCGGCATATTGAGAAATTACATATTCAGTGTCCCCTAATTTGACTCCTGTGGTGTCTTTATTTGTCTACACCAGTATAGCTAATATTTCAACACATAAGATAAACATATATGGGGAGAGCGGGTCTCCCTGTCGGCAGCCTCGGTGAATAGAAAACCATTCTGATAAGTGACCATTAACGGAAATGCAGGATTTTATATCAGTGTAGAAAATCTTTATCCACTTCCTTATTCCTTGTCCAAATTGAAAAAAACATAATACCTGATCAATAAGTTACCATGAAAGTGTATCAAAAGCCTTTTCAAAATCTGCAGTAAGAAGTAGTCCAGGTATATCTTCTTTTTTTACAGTATAATAAAACAAATCGTATATTGAACTTGTATGTTCACCTACATATCGCCCTGCCAAAAAATGTCTGATCATCGTTTATAAGGAAAGGTAAAACTTTTTTTAAACGCTGCGCGATGCATGCTGACGCTAATTTATATGAGCAATTTAATAAAGAAATTGGTCTCTATTTTTTAAAGTATTGTTTATCTTTGTTTGTTTTTGGAATGCATGTTATAATTCCTTCTTTTTGCGTGATTGGAAGTTCTCCTTTTAATAAACCATGATTAATGGATCTCAAGAGGAAAATTCCTATATATTTCCAGAAAAAATTGTAAAACTCCATGGTATAACCACTAGAGCCTTGGCTCTTGAGATTTTGTGCATTTTTAAGCAAAAGAATAATTCTGATAATTCTATTGGGCCTTTTTGTTGCTCTCTAGTAAGTTTTGGTATATGACTATCTGTAAACAGTTCATTTAAATTTACATATTTTACTGGTCTATGTGTATAATTTACTTGTTTTACTGGCCTATGTGTATACAATGATTCATAAAATTCCTAGTTTCTTTTAAAATAGCATGTTGATCCTTTAGGACTTTACCTTCAGTAGAAATGAGAGAGGGTATACATTTACTTATAAAGTTCCTATTTTCTAAGTTGCAAAAATATTTTGTGATTTTCTCCCCTTCATCTAACCATTTTGCTTTCGATCTTATTTGTATTCCATCAAATATTTTTTGTCTAAGTTCAAACAGATTTTTTCTTTTACTTTCTAAACGAATTAAATCAATATCTAAATGCGTTTCTAACATCTCTATTTCTTTTAATAGATTTGCTTCTGTTTTATCTTCTTGTTTTTTAATAAAAGATTAATTATTGTGCCTAACCCGCCTATACCTTCAGTTTTTATTTCATTTTTCGCATTTTCCGCCTTTTTTATTTGTTTCTTCTTTAATAGCCTGTACGCACGTGTGTCAGTGCGTATGCCCAGGTACGCCCCTGAATATGATATTGTTTTCCCACGAATATCCATCAATAAAGTTTCCAGTATGATCTTCCTCTTTCAAATTTTCCAAAAGTGAAAGATATAGTTATTATTGAATGGTCTGTTCTGTACCCGGGTAAAATTGTGCTGTTGTGCTGTCTTCGATGTCAGTAAATAAATGTTCTGATATAGAAAAGAAGTCTAGTCTTGCCATTTTATTAGTATTTGGGCGTCTCCATGTGAACCCCTTTTTAACAAAATTTAGTTCTCTCCAGCAGTCTACTAAGCTACATTCATCCTTTTCCCATTAATTGTAACATCTAGAATAAGTTTGTTACCATCTGAGTCCCCTTCTCTTTTATGTACTTTGTATTCAAAATTGTTATTAAATAAAATTGCAAACCCTCTAGACTGGCTATTAAAATTATTAAAAAAACATTCGTATCCGACCTCTATATGTATATAGTTTTCGTCTGTAAGTACAAAATCTTGAAGAAAATATACAGAAAATGACTTTTGTTTTAAAAAATGGAAGACGTCTTTACGTTTGTTTCTATCACCAAGGCCTTGGATATTCACTGAAATAAATTTTACCTTTTCAGACATAATTCAGAAGACTGTGCTTTGACACATACTGGCTGTTGGTCAGACTACACTGAACCCTGTGCAAATAGTTTAATATAAAAACAAGCAAGATTTTACGCAAGCGTAAAATAGCTGCCGAGAGACAAGAAATTAACATAATAATATATCAAGTCACGGGTGTTAAAACAATATTGAAAAAATAAATGTTGTCACGGAGACATAAACACGCCACGACCGTTTTTTTCTTACATTCTTCCCGATTTTTACCATCAGTTCTTCCTACCAAGCATTTTAAATCAATGTGGTCGACCTCGCTTCTTTCTGTTCAAAAACCTTGACATGCCTTACATATCGATTACAATTACCTTGTAATACGACGTGCTAGAATTACAAATTAAGGGGAGAAAAAAGAAAAAAAAGGGAAATGCAGCAGGCTTGAACCCTACCTTCCTGGGCACTAACACGGCGCCTCGACCAACTGCACTATTGAGGCTTCTGAATGTTTCGTCGCTAATATATATATACTAGTAATGATTACATGCTACATTTCAGTAGACTGGTTTACGAAAACGCCATTTCAGCAAGTGAAATGGTAACCTTTCAACATTACAAATTATGTGTTTATACCATTCAAGTTTTTCAGACGAGTTCTCTAGGAATTCAAGTTGTAAAGCATGCGTATTGCCACTTACATGAGTCACAGTCTTTTAACCATAGACAGATTTAAATCCATATAAGAGTCAGCTGCCTGAACCCTACCTTCCTGGGCACTAACACGGCGCCTCGACCAACTGCACTATTGAGGCTTCTGAATGTTTCGTCGCTAATATATATATACTAGTAATGATTACATGCTACATTTCAGTAGACTGGTTTACGAAAACTCCATTTCAGCAAGTGAAATGGTAACCTTTCACCATTACAAATTATGTGTGTTTATACCATTCAAGTTTTTCAGACGAGTTCTCTAGGAGTTCAAGTTGTAAAGCATGCGTATTGCCACTTACATGAGTCACAGTCTGTTAACCATAGACAGATTTAAAAGCCATATAAGAGTCAGCTGCCTGAACCCTACCTTCCTGGGCACTAACACGGCGCCTCGACCAACTGCACTATTGAGGCTTCTGAATGTTTCGTCGCTAATATATATATACTAGTAATGATTACATGCTACATTTCAGTAGACAGGTTTACGAAAACGCCATTTCAGCAAGTGAAATGGTAACCTTTCAACATTACAAATTATGTGTTTATACCATTCAAGTTTTTCAGACGAGTTCTCTAGGAATTCAAGTTGTAAAGCATGCGTATTGCCACTTACATGAGTCACAGTCTGTTAACCATAGACAGATTTAAAAGCCATATAAGAGTCAGCTGCCTTCGGCAGCTGTAATAGGCAAAAACACCTTTACGCATGTAGACTCTGCTTTCAGACTAATCCCTATCCACCCAGACGATCATGACTTACTTGGATTCGAATGGGTGTGACAAACAATATTAGGCACCTACCATTTTGATTTCTTGGGGTGTGGTGGGGGGGGGGGGGGTGTGGGGGGGTCACATTTCTTTAAAGCCGGGAGTTTTATTTCGCCTAATACATTGGCCAGATTAATTTAAGAAGAGCTGTTGTAGATCTACTCAACGTCTGCGTCGAGGTGGAGGGGATGGCAGTGTGAACTGTTTCCCGAGGCCGATAGGCCGAGGGAAACAGTTCGCACTGACATCCCCCGACACCAAGGGAAAACAGTTTTGACTGTTCCCCTAACACACATGTGATAACTGCTTTATTACCTGATTAAACAGTGAAAATGAAAATTTGTTTTATAATGGGAACCTATGGTGAAAAAAGCAACATGACGTCACGCAAACGAAATTCCAGCACGTGAGGGAAACAGTCGAAACTAAAGCCCGGTAACAGTTCGTTTTCACCGGGAACAGTCTTTTCCTTAGTGAATTAGCAAGAAATGACGATATAGCATTTATATAGGAGATCAGGTAATAATATCCACTGTCACCCTTAATGGGATGCAATAATTATTTTATTATACCGAACAAATGTTTTGATTAAAATTTGAATATACGAGGGGGAAAATCGCAATTATTTTTTTCTTTTTTTAATTTATGTTTTTATACCAGTTTTAGTCTCGCCTTTCCGAAGAAAAAAAGAGACATAGGTGTTGCTTTTCCGGCGGCGGCGGCGTCAACATTCAAGTTTTGCGTTTAGGTCATTTTCTCACAAACTGTATGCACTAGACCTTTCAAACTTTGCTTATAGTGGTATCTTGGGTGGTACATCGCAACCTGACACAGCAAATGTGGAAGTGACCGTGACCCTCCAAGCAAAGGGCAGATAACTTAATAATATTTAGGTTCAACTTTTGCGTTTAGGTCACTTTTCCACAAACTGTATGCACTAGACCTTTCAAGCTTTGCTTATAGTTGTATCTTGGGTGGTACATGGCAACGTGACAAAGCAAATGTGGAAGTGACCTTGACCCTCCAAGCAAAGGGCTTTAACCTTATAATTTTTACCATCAACTTTGGCGTTTATGTCACTTTTTCACAAACTGTATGCACTAAGACCTTTCAAACTTTGCTTATAGTTGTATCTTGAGTGGTAGTTCAATAATATTTAACGTCGGGATTATAACTATCAATTTTCAACGTTTTTTATGCTTTATTTATTTATTTTTTTTTTTCACTTTATCCCGACTTTAAATCGCTAAGCTAAATTTCCCGTTAGCAAATTCCGCCCTGATTTCAGGTCGGAACCAAAATCGTTAAATTCTAGTTTTTCAATTGAATGTTTTGCAAATAATGTATTTATAATGAAAAACACTGAAAGGTGACCTACCTGTGATTAAATTAATCCAATTACTGTTTTAATTCCATATTTAAACTTTTATTCCGATCACATACAATGTAAAGTTGAACCGACCGCCTAGCGGGTTGTGTTGAATGTACGGATTAAAAATGAACGAAATCGACTTCAATATTATTCGTACCACAGATGTTTCGTACCCATATCGGTACATGTCGTTGTTTTCGAATTGTAGTGTGAAAAACATAAGTATTTCATCGAAATAAATGTTTACACCCACCCACTAACAAAAGTCCGTATCTAGTGGGGGTGCGGAGACGCCGCACGCACCAGCACCCGTAAAACATGCAAGAAAAAATAATAAAGAAAGGCCATTTTCTTGAGGGCGTACATTTACGCTAGAAATGCTTTGTGTGTGGGCGCGCGCCTTCCATCCCCTATTAAACCGCCCCACCAACCAAACAACAACGTATTTTTGCAATTTTTTAGTGGGGCGTACGTTTATGCCCCTCCCCCCCCCCCCACACCACACCCCACCACCCCCATTCCGACCAATTTGTTTGTTAACATTTTTGTTTTGTGTGTGTCGGGGTGGGGGATGAGGTGGAAGGGTAGGGGGAGGGCGGGGAGGGAAAGGGCATAGCGTGTGGATGGGCCGTGATTTGGTCGCAAATAAAATATAAGCCGTAGGCTGGTGTGGGGTGCGAGTGTGGAATGGCAAGGGCGGATCCATTTGGCGTGCGGAGCCGGTGTGGAGCCGGCGCACGCCCTCCACCACCTAATCCTACGTTTATGACCTAAATAAAGACCTACGCCCCACTAAGAATTGGCAAAAAACGTTTCTCTCTCTCTCTCTGTAGGTTGGTTGGTGGGGAGTTAAGGTGGAAGGATGGGGGGTGGGGGGGGGCGGGGTGGGGGTGGTGGTAGATAGGGCATGGAGTGTGGTGGATTGGGCCGGGATTTCAGCGATGTATATCAAATTAAAAAGGGACATGTTAAAAAGGCGTTTTCGGATTAAAACTGATAATACACATATTACATATATTTATAATTTATATAGCCCAATTAATGCGCTGTTCATTGCAAAATAGGTAGACACATTTATTTTTATAAACCACTCGATCTATACTTCTATATTCTTTCATATACTTAATAAACGCATATATTTTCTTTTCGTACTAGAAAAGAATCATTAAAATCCGTTTCGTCTAAAATATTTCTAATATTTTACAAACCCACCTCTTTCAAAACCAACATGGCTGCCGCATCAATGTTTTTGTGAAGACGATTTTTATTATGAACGACAGTGATTATTACTGGTGAATATCACACACAAGATACAAGGCGAATGCTTTTTTACTGTTTATTTTATCATTTAGCAACAACAAACACCACGAAATACTTCTGGTTTAGATTTCTGAATTTAATCTACACCGATAAAACGTCACACTATTGAATAAGACAGAAAAAAAGAAAAATGTAAAAAATCAAAATTGATATAAATTAAATGTCTCCATGAAAGATTTAAATAGTGTGTGACGTTTTATGTTATAGAACTACTTGAGTGGTACATTGCAACATGAATTGAATTGAATGTTGTTTTAACGGCTCATCAACACAGCACAGGTTATTTAGAGCCGCCCCAGAGAGAGGGGAAGGATACATAGGAATCCGGGAACCTGCCCTACTCTTATTATCGAATAGATTCCTATGGTTCTTTAACGTGCTCGGTTGATAGACCGATACACGGGACCGCCCGGTTTACGTCCCCATCCGACGGACGAGGCTAAGGAAAAGTGTCTTGCCCAAGAACACACCGACGGAACTCAGTGGCACCACGGAGGATTGAACCCAAATGTGGATGTGACCTTAACCATCCAAGCAAAGGGCAGATAACTTTAATTGTTACATTTACATCACTTTCTCATGAACTATAATTATGCACTAGATATTTTAAACCTAATTTATAGTTTAATCTTTGGAAGAAAACATATTGTATTTTGACATAGTTGTGTCTTGGGTAGTGCATCTTTTTGGATGCATGGAATTCATATATGACCTTGACCTACTTTTTGGAGCTGATGATTTTTAGCTCTACTGGCCAAGGGCCTTCATTTTTCATCCGATCTTTACCAAACTTTAAAAGATTGTTAATATCAATGAAAGCTACACAAGTTCGAAAAACAGCCAGATCGGACCAGAAACAGCGGAGTTTTGGCCCTTGATTTAGTTAAAAATGCTATATTTTGCCTGGTTAATACGATACTAGGGCTTTCATTTTTCATCTGATCTTTACCAAACTTTACCAGATGTTTTGCCTTTTTTTTTTATTATTAGTGGGTTTTTTTTGTATAAATTTATTTTTAATATATATATATCAATTTTTTTAGATTTTTTTTTTTATTTTTTTATTTTTTTATTATTTGATGATTATTTTTTTTATTTTTTTTATTTGATTAATTTATTTATTGATTTTTAATTAATTTTTTTTTTGTGTTAATGCCGTGTTAGCAGGATGCATTGCTATAATTTCTAGTTGTGCCTATTGCGTTTTTTTCCGGTTCATTTATTTTTGATGAGTAACGGCCCCTTGACATTTTTACTTTTAAATTTCTTGTCAGCGCTACTCCTCCTAAACGCCTGTTGGATTTCGACGAAACTTGGCAGGAAGCATCGGTAAAGAAATATAAAAAGATCGGGCAGGGAAAGTAGCATTCAAGGAGGACAGTCAACCAAGATGTCTAGTTGTGCATATTGCGCTTTTGTTCCAGTTCGCTGATTTATGACAGAGTTAGGGCACTTTGACATTTTATTTTTACTTCAATGTCTTGTCGGCGCTACTTCTCCTAAACAGCTTGTTGGATTTCTATAAAGTTTGCAGGAAGCCTCAGTATGATGTCTAGTTGTGCAAAGCGCGGTATATCAATGAAATCTTGGACAAGTTCAAAAAACAGCTAGATCTTGTTAGTAACGACACGTTATGCCCTTGATTTGTTGAAAAATGCTATATTGTATTTTCCTTTGTTAAATCTGTAGTTACTTAATTTTTTATCTGATCTTTATCATATTTGTTTAGAATGTTAATATCAACCCCCGCCCCCCCCCCCACCCCCCCCCCCCCCACGACCAACCCCACCCCTCCATTTTATGAACTTTCATACATAGATAGAAGAAAGTGGGACAAATTAAAAATACCCATGCCAGACACAGCAGACTTATTGCCCATGATTACCAGGTGAGCGATCTAAGGCCATCATATCCCTGTTGTTCTTGCAATGTTTTAAAAAAGACTACTGATGGGAATTTTATGTCGACAACCCTTGATATAGAGCCGTTTTAGCCTCTTGTTTTTAATAGAATGGCATTTTGTTTTAAACAAATGCACTTAAATGTCATCTCAGCAAACGGCAATCTCCATTGTCATGTTTACAAACTTTCATTAAGCATCATTGACCTTTTTATTTTTAAGTCCAGCCCCCGTTAGGCGGGACATGTGAATCCACGGATTTCTTGTGATTTAAAGTAACAAATCTGCTCGCCACATTTTTTTATTATCGTTTGGTAAACCAAGCGTCTTACGATTGACATAACTTCAACTGTATTTTAATAAGCGTCCACCGATTTCCAATTACCAAGCTAGGCTGCTCAAAGCGACCGTCACAGGCCGATTTTTGAAACAGTGAATTTGATAGCGCATAAAGCGCACATGGCCAAGCGCCTGATCTACGTTCTATAAATAGATACAGAAGGTTGGGTTCTTCGTCAATATTGATTACACAATGCAGGCGCGTCACATTCTCGCCCTCGATCGATACTAGTATCATCTCTCGTGTTTG
>JAWPHD010016582.1:0-49092 GCA_037043455.1 Cyrtodaria siliqua
ACATGAAATAACAACAACATGTCACTCAAATCATTGAACAAGGAGTTCACCGAGGTGCATTCGCACTTTAGGCATATTAAAGGGACTGGAGACATTTTGAAAAAATACTAATGTGTACCAATACGCGTTAAACTATTATAATGTGTTTTAGTTGCACTTAATTTAAACGAGCGAACAACATAACATAATTTATTGTCCTGAATGTAAAATTGCGTATTCATAGGTGCGACTTGAAACATGTGTATTATATTGTCATTGTACATGATCGATGTATATGTCTGGCTTTGCACGTATGTGACATACTGGTTGGGAGTGCCCTCCGCTTTTAAAGGGACACGCGGCAATCTCGAATTATGCATCAATCATCAAAACTAGCACCTGTATTTATAAAGCAACTGTTATTGTGACTTTGAATCATTCAACTGATGCTTTCGTTTAAGGAACACATGGCAAGTATGTCCATCATTAAAATAAGCAATATAATCAATAATAATTTTGACTTTAAAACTTCCTGCATTGAATGTATTATTGGTGCACTATAAATCAAACGTTAGTAAAATGCGAAACCAGTTTGGTTGATACTATCAGTATACTTATTATTAATGATTGAACAAATGCTGGTTATGATATGTGAAAAACTAACGGGCCGCCGTTAAAATATCAAGATTGCAGTACATCCCTTTAACACATCATATGCGGATCTATCACCGACGATCATTACAGGGATACATACGGCAATCATGGGGTTTGTATCAAGCCTAAAACATAGCACCTCGATTAATTTTGTTAAATACGTCTTGTATATTCAAATACAAGTGTGAGTTTTCAATTAATATGCTATAACAATTTGAACACTTTGAACCAATAAGTAATAGTATTAATTACAAAATTCAAGATTGCCGTGTGCCCCTTTAAGATTGAACACAAACAACTTCAAAGAAAGATGAGACAGGGGGATGAATTGTCCTTTAACTGTCCACACGGAACAAAGGTATGCAGCTCTAATGCGCAAGGTCTTATCCATCCACTGAATTTTCCGGGCCGTCGTGATGTTTCACTGGACATTGTCTTGCGGCGTATACATGCAACTCAGTTATACACTAATTCAGGACACGAAGTCTGTATCAGCTCCTTTAATGTTGAAAAATACAAACGTTGGCTTTTACTTTCACGTGCGGGTATCAATATTACATCGGGGCATATACGGCGCCAGCAATTTCCGAGGAAAGATAAGATGAGGAGGGATAATGTTTCTATCTATCAGACACGCCTCCGCCATGAAGCGAATCCCTCGGGGAGTAGAGGTCTGCAGCTTTAAGCGCAGTGACTTACCCCACTGAACTTTCCTGTTTCACTGAACATTGAAGGTCTGGCTATATATTGCGGCGTGTACATGCCAACTCTTCTTCCCTTCATAGTTATACACTAATGCAGGACACGAAGTTGCTATCAGCTCCTTTAATGCTGAAAAGCAAAAATGTGTGCTTTTACTCGTACTTGCGGGTATCACTCTTATATCGGGGCATTTACTGCGACAGCAACCTCAGAGGGAAGATGAGACAAGAGATGTTGATTCCTATCAGACACGACTACGCCAGGGAAACGAACCCACTCGGATAGAGGTCTGCAGCTTTTGTGTGTGTGTAATTCTAAGGTTTATAGTCCGTCCGCCAACGAACACGTCAGGGTCTGCAGCTTTAAGCGCAGTGATTTACCCCCCACTGAACTCTCTAGCTGTTTCATTGAACATGGAAGCTCTGATTATTTCTTGCGACGAACAGATACAACTCTTTTTTTCTTCATAGTTATTCACGAATCCGGTACACGAAGTTTTGATCAGCTTCTTATATGTTGAAAAGTAAAATTGTTTGCTTTTACTCTCAATTGCGGGTATCAATCTTATATCGGGGCATATACTGCGCCAGCAACCTCAGAGGGAAGATGAGACGAGCGATGCTGTTACCTATCAGACACGTCTACGCCAGGGAACGAACCACTCGGGGTAGAGGTTTGCAGCTTTAAAGCGCTATGACTTACCCATATGAACTCTCCTGTTTCATTGAACGTGAAATGTCTAGCTATTATTTGCGCGGCGTATACACGGCCGTTTAACTCACAACGAGTGTTATTTATCCTTCGGTTGAAATGTTGTGAGAAGCTTCCGTTCCTCGTTGTGAGGCCCCATATTTGATGAATGACAGAGTAAACAAGGTGAGTTTTTCCAAAATTTTGAAAAATAGAGGCCTTTGTGTAAAAATATCGAAATGCAGTTAGCTAGCTATGGTTTTCCGAGTACGCACATGTAAAAATATTGACTGTTGGTGGACATCTTAATGGAAAAACCGTACGACGCAGTCAATCTGAAAGACTTGAAAACAGGAATTATCTCATGACCAAAAAAAAAATAACATCCGAAACGTCAATCCTGGTCGACGTTTGGTGCATTGGGATCACAAATAGATGCCCAAAAGTCGCCTGCGTAACTGTTTTCTTGAAATTCGTCATAGTAACGAAGATATACCCTTTTTTGCTTTGTTCCTCGTTGTGAGCACCATAACCTCGTTGTGAGCTACACAAATGCAGTATTTGTTTGGTCCGGAAATTTAATTTAGATGGCAAGAATATACTTTTTGATCCACTAAAGCAATTACTATCCATTTTGCGACGCGTTATAAAACCTCTTACGTTCTCAGAAGTAAACGACCCACTTCGAGGAGACCAACCAGTTCGGGCTAGATACGGATATAAAATTAATGAATCGAAAATCTTAACATCTAAACGCATTGGAGTGGATTTTAATTGATTTAAAGAGACAGTATCATTACTTGAAATTTACAAATGTTAATCGGTGTTAGTTCTATCAAATGAAGCTGATGTCATGGTCAAAGTCACACTGTAACTGTAAAACATGTGGTTGCATGTATATCTGAGGACAGATGGACGAAACATTTCAGAAAGTCAGAAGGTTGGAAATTGTTATCGGAAACAATATGTCTTTAACCTTGCACTTTCATACAAAATTCATTGCTTGTATACATGTAGATTAATATTAAATAAATTTAATTTCTTAGCCTGTCCAAGACCTTAATATGGCACTCACTTTCTATGTATCTTTATAAAATTTGGCAACTGGGAGATACATAATAACAAAACAGCTATATTTTTATTTGCAAACATATAATTAGAAAATGATTGTGTTTGAACAAAATGAATCACAGTATAAATCATCACAGCATATAAAATGGAACTTTAGTATAAAAACAAATAAAATCATTAAACTGACTAGTTTGGTAATCCTTTCTGAGTATATGTCTCATATAATCTATATATATATAAATGATTGTGTTGAAACAAATGAATCACAGCATAAATCGCCATCATATAAATAATAAATTGTCGTGGAATACATCGAAAGCATCATTGTAAAGAAAATAATTACAGTATGGAGCGACTGCTGATTTCTTCAAAACGACTAATTGGACTTCATTTAATGTAGGAGTAAATTGGTAAAATAGTACACATTTTCTTAAAATCGACTTGTTATTGAGGTTAAAAGGGCTATTCTTCCTGCTTAAATACAACACTTATACAAGTAACTTTCCTAAAGTGAACATAGACAATTTAAACTTTAGCATTAAGCTTCAATGAATGAAAACTAAACGAATCTTTATGGTGAGTCACACTAATGAAAATTAAACAATTGCCATTCGTTTCAGCGCTTTCATCCTAATGGTAACAAATGCAATGAATGGACGGCTTCATAATTGATGTGCGCAAGTTAAACAGAATGTTATTAAGACATACTTTAACTGCATAAATCTCGTACCGTAAACTTTTGAAACAAAAAATGGAAGATATACAACATATGGGATTTAGAAACCTTGCTAGTTTCTATGAAACCTGCTCTTTATGTTTTTTAGATCTTACAATCACGTGTATTTTCACGAAAAGCTATATTTACAAGTATGTTGGCTTTTAGATCCGAAAAAATGACAGTACTAAAAAATCTAAAAAACATTCAAAAATCAACATAATATAGTATTTATGCTACGGTTTACTTGACAAGTGTAAGGAGATTTTCTAATAAAAACTACTCTATATCAATAAAAACATAAAATAAAGGCAAACTTATGTGTAACAGTTGTATTTTGTGCAAATCGTTACTAAAAGATTTAATATTATGTAGCTATGGAAACACCTACATATTAAAAAAAAAAATTCAACTCAAAAGTAAATGTCAGATATTTTCACCGTTTTAATCATAGTCTGTTTTTAAATATCAGTCTCCTGAATATATCTAATTATGTATCATGTTTATGTGCGATGACATATCTGTAACAATTTTAACTCATTTATCTTAGTCAATTACCTTATAAATGAACACTAGTATAATACCCTTAATTTAAATATATTTTACCCGATTGATTAACCTTAAACATGTTTAAATCGTCAAGAAACAATCAACGTCATATACACACATTGCTTAAGAACAATTTCAGAATAAAACTTTAGAACAAGAACAACACCAGTATGCATATGATCCATTGGTCAATACCGATGGGTAGGTTATTGGTGCACCAATGCGTACTACAAATTAACATTGGAGTAATGTTAATGCCTTGAAAAATAAGGCAAATTGACCGAATACACTACAACACATCTTCATCTCTGACCATATTTGTTCAATTTACAGAATGCTTGAACAGTTCAGTCATTTGTCGTCTTTATGGAACATGCTTTTCTTGTGCTTTCCCAACTCTTGTGGTCTGCTGAATATTCTGCCACATAGGTCACACTGTACCCCTTTGAGGTTTTGCTTCTCATGAACATACTTCCGGTGATGTCGCAAAGAATCTGAAGTCTTGAAGAACTTGCCACAAACGGTACAATTTACCTTATTTATCTCGGTTGATAAGCAGCTCTCTCGGTGCCGTTTCCAACTACTCCTGTAGATGAAAACCTTGTCACATGACTTACATTTAAAGGTTTGACCTTCCGCATGGCATTTCGTTTTGTGCACTTTTAAGTCTCTATTGTAAGAAAATGTTTCCTGACAACCTTCTGTTTTACATTTAAAGGACTTTTCGCCACTATGTATCACTCTGGCATGTCTTTGCAAATTAAATCTGTTTGTAAACATCGTGTTGCAGATGTGACAGGCACATTTTTTATCTTTGGGTGGCATAACTGTTTGGTTTAGCTGTACTTGCTGAAATATAAAAAATAATAATTTTAATTTAAAGTCTACAGACGAACTAGAAACAGAAATATTGTTTTAATTGAACAAGAAGCTGCGTTATGCCCCGGTGGTAGCGCTGTCAATATTACTTGTTTCAGTAGAAATTGCTGAAAATTGCATACAAAATAAGCACTGAAGTATCTAACCAGATTGTTGTAGACTCCTGAAAACAATAATTAACTTTCTTATAAAACCAAGCAACGGTTTTTTATATAAAGGGGCAATAGTTCATTGCACGCAAAACTTCAAAATTTCCTTAGTTGCAAAACAATAATTTGTGATAAATTCAGTCAAGAGTTGTCTAACTTGATAGTGTTACACCCTTTGATCACTGTCATCAACTTTCATATAAAAAAAACAAAGTAACGTTCGGTTTTAAAATATAAACACAATACAACATTGCACACACAATTTTAATCATATGGGTTACCTCGTACGGACGAACCACAGGCATCAGTGTAAAAGTAGGTACAATGTTTTTAAATAATATTTTAATCACTTTGGGTAGGTAAATAATGCAATATGAAATTTTGTTTACATCAATAGCAGTTTAGCCCCGCCTACATTAGTACTTTCACAGCTGTCAATCAATTGAGAGATTTGACGTACGGCGTTTCGGCAACTACAAAGGATGTCAAAATACTCTGTCTACCTTTTGATATCGACCGAAAATATGACGTAAGAGATATGAAAATTGTGATAGCTATTTAAACAAAATGGATAGTAATTGCTTTAGTGGATCAAAAAGTATATTCTTGCCATCTAAATTAAATTTCCGGACCAAACAAATACTGCATTTGTGTAGCTCACAACGAGGTTATGGTGCTCACAACGAGGAACAAAGCAAAAAAGGGTATATCTTCATTACTATGACGAATTTCAAGAAAACAGTTACGCAGGCGACTTTTGGTCATCTATTTGTGATCCCAATGCACCAAACGTCGACCAGGATTGACGTTTCGGATGTTTTTTTTGGTCATGAGATAAGTTCATTCCTGTTTTCAAGTCTTTCAGATTGACTGCGTCGTACGGTTTTTCCATTAAGATGTCCACCAACAGTCAATATTTTTACATGTGCGTACTCGGAAAACCCATAGCTAGCTAACTGCATTTCGATATTTTTACACAAAGGCCTCTATTTTTCAAAATTTTGGAAAAACTCACCTTGTTTACTCTGTCATTCATCAAATATGGGGCCTCACAACGAGGAACGGAAGCTTCTCACAACATTTCAACCGAAGGATAAATAACACTCGTTGTGAGTTAAACGGCCGTGGTATAGATGCGACGCTTCATTCCCTCAAAGTTATACATAATCCAGTACACGAAGATCCAGTACACGAAGTTTGTATCAGCTCCTTTAATGTTGAAAAATAAAAATGTTAGCTTTTAAACTCATATCTTACATCGAGTAATATATTGCACCAGAAACCCCAGAGGGAACACTCGGGGTAAAGGTCTGCAGCCTTAAAGCTCAGTGACTTACCACACTGCAATCTCCTGTTACATTGAACATTGAAGGTCTGGCTATGGCCTTGTGGTGTATACATGCCAACTATTCCCTTCTTCATAGTTATACACTAATCCGCTACACGGAGTTTGCATCAGCTCCTTTAATGTTGATAATTTGTACACTCTTATACGTATATCAAAATGATATCGAAGCACATACAGCGCCAGCAACCTCAGAGAGAAAATGAGGCGAGAGATAATGTTTCCTATCAGACACGCCTCAGCCATGGGTCAAACCCACTCGGGGTAAGAGGTCTGCCGCTTTAAAGCGCAGTGACTTACCACACTGCAATCTCCTGTTACATTGAACATTGAAGGTCTAGCTATGGCCTTGTGGTGTATTCATGCCAACTATTCCCTTTTTCATAGTTATACACTAATCCACTACACGAAGTTTGCATCAGCTCCTTTAATGTTGAGAATTGTTACACCCATATACGGGTATCAATCTTATATCGAGGCACATACAGCGCCAGCAACCTCAGAGAGAAAATGAGGCGACGGGTAATGTTTCCTATCAGAAACACCTCCACCAGGGATCGAACAGGGATTGTGGTATATACATGCCAACTATTCTCTCCTTCATACACTAATCAAGTGCACAAAGTCTGTATCAGCTCCTTTAATGTTGAAAAAAAAGCGCAGTGACTTAGCCACTGAACTTTACAGGCTGTTGTGATGATGCTTGACACGAAGTTTGTAATGTTGACAAATAAACATATATTCTTTTCAATGTTATTTAGTTATTCATGAGAGGATGACATGACGTTTGCTTTTAGAAATGCCACCGCAGGGCAATGTTCTGCAGCTCTAACCCGCAAGATCGCAATGCTTTATCCATCGATCAGTCAACCAACCGAAGCCTCTGTGATCTGTCAGTGAGTGAATGTCTGGGCAGCAATCAAACACAGATGATAAAGGATGAAGTTTCCTCACCATAATTTGCTACAATGCGTGCGTGCGTGCGTGCGTGCGTGCGTGCGTGCGTGCCGTGCGTGCGTGCGTGCGTGAATTAAATTGAATTGAATTGAATTGAATTGAATAAGAATTAAATTGAATTGAATGTTGTTTTACGGCTCAACAACACAGCATACGTTATTAAAGGGACACTGCCCGTATTATAAATAAGTAGGCTGATTTTAGTATTATAGTCATGATTTTGAAAAAATAAAGTTTTATTGATCGGATGTCATTAAAGCGGTCCCACCGTATTTATCTTTTCTACTGATCACGTGACAGTATTTAGCGCATTCGCTTTTGTACATAGTATGTATTGCACAATATCATCTGTCAGCTTAGCCCAGTTGGTTAAGCAGTTGGCCCTAACAAGCCTATGTTATTACCGGCAAGTGTAATTGTTAGTTTGGGCTGCGAGTTCAAACCTGGAAAAAGGTACTTATTTTTTTGTACTTTTTTTAAATTCTGTCAAACAATCTTGTTTTTATTTGGTAAATATTCAATAATGGTACGTGTTTAATGTTTGTCAACGTACTTATTTCGTGTTTTATTAACTAAAAGTTACGGACATTGTCCCTTTAAAGGTCTTTAAAGGAAAAAGAAGAAGAAAAAAAGAAAACAGAACAACTTTTACAACATTATTATTGTTGAATCTATATCGAAACCTTATGTTAGTGTATTCACGATTTAATACACACATCAACTGTGCAATATATTTTCTGTATCAATTTTATAAACATAATGTATTTAGCCAAAGTTACGATCTTACGATTTTGATCAGAACCTGATCAAACGGGCTTTACAAATTGGATGACGTCATGACGTCACTACGATCTGTGATGTGGCTATTTTGGGTGACGTCATGTTGTTAAAACTGTCAGCGTCGACTGAGACAATGACATTGATGGATTGTACAGTAAAACAACTTCAAAACTGTAATCGGTGAAAAAAACGGATTTCATAACATTATGACGTCACTGACGTCATGACGTTGTTACCTAGAGACACGTTTTTACATTTATGCACAACTTAACCCTAAACTCTACAATCTGTGAAAGTTTCATTCAAATCCGACTATAAATATTTGAGATCTAGCGCTAACAAAATTTGTATCATGACGTCATTGGCGGCCATCTTGGATGACGTCATGGCAATGTTCGACATTCTTGCACAACCTAACCTAGTTCCCTACAGGCTGTGAAAGTTGCTTCAAAATCCGATCATAAATGAAGGAGATATAGCGATTACAAGATTTCTTAAATGACGTCATTGACGGCCATTTTGAATGACGTCATGACGTTAAAACTGTCAGCGTCGACTGAGACAATGACATTGATGGATTATACAGTAAAACAACTTCAGAAATGTAATCAGTGAAAAAAACAAGTTTTCATAACATTATGACGTCACTGACGTCAAGACGTTATTTCATAGAGACACGTTTTTACATTCTTGCCTAACTAGACCCTGAACTCCTCAATATTTGAAAGTTTCATTCAAATCCAATCATACACCTTTGAGATCTAGCGATAACAAGATTTTCATCATGACGTCACTGGCGGCCATCTTTGATGACGTCATGACAATTTTAGACATTTTTGCACAACCCAACCTAATTCCCTACAGGCTGTGAAAGTTGCATCAAAATCCAATCATAAATGAAGGAGATATAGCGATTACAAGATTTCTTAAAGGACGTCATTGGCGGCCATTTTGAATGACGTCATTACGTTAAAACTGTCAGCGTCGACTGAACCAATGACACTGATGGATTTTACAGTAAAAAAACATGAAAAATGCAATCACTGAAAAAAAAGGACTTTTCATAACATTTTGACGTCACTGACGTCAAGACGTTATTACATAGAGACACGTTTTTACATTCTTGCACAACTAGACCCTGAACCCTACAATCTGTGAAAGTTTCATTCAAATCCGACTATAAAAGTTTGAGATCTAGCGATAACAAAATTTGCCTGATGACGTCACTGGCGGCCATCTTGAATGACGTCATGACCCCAAAAGTTTCGGGACACTATTCCAGACTGAGTTCTACCATTGTGTAAAATGTTAAGGCCCTACGACCAGTATTACTATGAAAAGTGGCTGACAGAAGAAGAAGAAGAAGAAGAAGAAGAAGAAAAGAATAAGAATAAACAGAACGAAAACAAGAGGTCTTTCCACTGAAAGGTGGAAAGCCCTAATAAACAGAACGAAAACAAAAGGTCTTTCCACTGAAAGGTGGAAAGCCCTAATAAACAGAACGAACACAAAAGGTCTTTCCACTGAAAGGTGGAAAGCCCTAATAATTATGATATAATAACAATACTAGCATAACTAAAAGGGAGATTTACATTTCATTACATAAAACTATATAAGTTTCGCAACTGGTTAGCCTAGTGACTTTCGTTTTATTCTGTTTCATGAATCGAGCCTGCTAAGCGGTAGTGTCAATCCAAGCAGGAAGGTGACTGGCCAGTGGCTGGGACCGGGCTTGCTGTATGGAGAATGTGACGGCGGTTCACAAGCTAAATAGCAGTATGACGTGCCGCATCTGCCGATATACAGCAGCACTCAGTAAAACAGCTAAGGTAATGGGGTGGAAAGCTAGTGTGCGCATGGGTTTCACAGGGCCCGCATAATTTCTGCATATCTAATTCTTGACTGTATGGCCCGCATTGTAACCATTGTTCTCATGTATTGCAAATCGGCACCACTCCCATTCTAGTACGATATTTAATTTGTTTCCTGTCCATATACGATGTCATCGTTCTAAAAGAGGAGTTTAGTACTGGTTCCTTCCCTGGCACACAATACTTATTCAATCAGCGGATCTTCTTATTAAGCCACTACAACAGATGTTAACATGGTAGAGGCGTCTTATTAACTACTTCACGAGTAGCATTTTTCCAATTTAGCCGGTTGCCGTAGTTAGGAAATTGGAATGTGATTAGAGTCTGATACCCCTCATGGAAACACTTGATTATGTTATGGACGCATGCATTTCAATTTGAGGGATAGCCCCTTAACATTGATGCCTGTACGTGTAGCGTGTTCTACTAACATGTTTGGCCATCTACGGTTCCTTCTGCGGACAGCAAGTCCGTCGGTTCTATTATGGAGCCGGGTTCAATCCTCCGTGGTGCCACTGAGTTCCGTCGGTGTGTTCTTGGGCAAGACACTTTCCCTTAGCCTCGTCCGTCGGATAGGGACGTAAACCGGGCGGTCCCGTGTGTCGGTCTATCCTCCGAGCACGTTAAAGAACCATAGGAATCTATTCGATAATAAGAGTAGGGCAGGTTCCCGGATTTCATGGACTGTTAACGGATCATTTATGATAGTCGAGGGCTGTGGCTTTTTTTTTTTTTTTTTGTTTTTTTTTTATGTTTTTTTGCAATACTTGTCTTTTCCTTCCGTCACCCTTTAGTCGTAAAGGCATTCCTGTTCGGTCTCGTATCACAACTTTTACGACGGTTCAGGTAGTGGTAGCAGTGTCAGTAGGAGTCCCTGAGCCTAGCAACAGAGTACTGATTTTGCGTATTGGTACTGAAGCACTGGTCAAAGTGATGTCTATTAGGCATCCACGCCTTTCCGTCTTATTCATCTGGGTTAGGCAAGCCAATTTTTCATCCACACGTACTTTTATGGCCAATTTAGACAGGCATACGCATGCTGTTTATTTTGCCTGCACGTGATTATTTAATAGTTGGATAACCGTCACTTTAATATAGACAGGCATTCGGACTGTTAGTCATTTTCAGGGTGGCAGACATTTAGGTCAAAGTTAGTAATAATCAGGCACCCACGTTTTACTGTCTTATTTATCTCATTTATCAATCACACGTCATTCTCTGGCCGATCCTATTTTACGAAACCCTTTGGGCACAGCTTTGAGACATACGAGCTCTGGGTGTTCTGGCGGCGGTACTATAAACCTTATAACTACAATAAATCCCCTCCCACCTCCACCATACCGAGTCATTTCTTGTTTTAGCACGGCTTCCCATCGCGAAGTCTCACGATTTCCGATCGAATCTCTATACGTTCAGATGACAGCCTCTTACTTGTAGGTATGCGTGGTTTTCAATCATTTAGACAGCCTTACTCATGCGGTATTTGGATCCCCTGCACTTTAGCAAATAGTGGGATAACCGTCAAGTAAACACTGGCTTTAAAACTTTTAATACAGCCTTTGAAGAGGTTTGTAAGACGGATCAGAGTGGCAGAATTTCAATTGTCACCTTCTAATTTTAAACACTGACTAGTTTCATCCGTACTGAAAAGTCTTGTCTCTGCTATTTTTGAATATATGTAGGTCAGTTTAGTTATTCGCAGGATTCTCATGAGGTTGTTACCGGAAGCGAAGATGAACTAGTTCAGCGTGGTTACAGGTGAGCGGGTCCCCACTTCGTCCTCGAGAAGGATTTACGGCTCCCAGTAGTCCAGGGGGAACGAACCCGAGGGTTCGACGCATTCGGTGTACAGTCATGTTGACTCAGATATGGTTATATGTGCTTGGGCGATTCGCAAGCACAGTTGGGGGATGACTGAAGTCAGTCCAACACTTTCTATTAATTTGTTGGTTCTTTGTGAGGACTGTGACTTCATTTTACAGTTGGTTGTGCACAGTCAGACACGTGGTTGCAACGGTGTTGAACTTCGTAATAAGCGAGGTACCAGTTGTTAAGTAGGCCTTTTGTTCACGACGTTCAATGACATTATAATTATCAGGAGGTTACGGCAATTACACGTCCATATTTGGAAACCAACTCCTCACTCCTGCATGAATGGCGTCAGTACCAGATATGTTCTTTCGCAAGTTATATAAGGCACATTATTTTGTATTGTGGCAGGGCGCGGCTCACGTATGATTCATACTGTATTGTATGCGCGTTACATAATCGTACAATGATTTATCCAATTTCCTTTGGGTGTGAGGGATTCGCTTTTGCCAAAATTATTTTCTTTTGGCGGTGGCATTATCAAAATGTAATTTTGATTGCTGCTATGTGGCATTATCATAATTTTATTTTGATCGCTGCCATATGGCCGTCAGCGAATCCTTCAATTCAGTGAAATCAAAGTTAATGACAATTAACAATAATATAATTAGTAAATTTCAATGTAATACTGACCACTGTTTCCCAGGGTCGGAATTACAGCATGAAATATTAAGCCTTTTGGGGCTTATTGTTGGTGCATCATGCCTAGTTCGGTCGTGCACATTATTGTAATCTTTAGAAAAGAAATAACTTTCAAGTGATTAAATGAAGAAACATTTTACTTTAGAATTAGAGTTTTGAATAAACATTTTATTTAAGCCTGTTGGGGCTTTACTAAGGGTATAAGGCTATTGTACCATGCCCTCTTTTGTTTAAGCCTATCGGGGCTTCATATTTTGTTTAATCCTACTGGGGCTTCATTAAGGGTATCAGGCTTATGGGCCATGCCCTCTTTTGTGAATCATGTTAAAGGCTGCCATTATATATGTATGTGTTGCCGGCAGCCCGCTATTTGGAGCCGCGCCCAATATTTGCCAAACTATTTAATATACGATCAAACCTTTAATAAAGGATAATATTTTCTTGTGTGTTTGTCCAGTTGGTGCCTTCCTAATAACACCACTGAATGCAAACCCAAATAAACATGTCCCCATTGATAAATAAACTATGTACAATCATGGCAGGCCTCTACATTAACTTTTGGATCCACTTGTCCTGTCAGAAAGTCACTTGTCCTGACCTATAATGAACTTGTCCGAATATGAAATCTCAATTTTTTACTGTAAAGGCATTAAAACATGTAAAATAAAGCATTTCTATTCAGAGATTGCGATCCGATGAAGCGTGATACATGTACACAATCCGCAAAGCGGTCATATGTGATTGTCGCAAAATGTTCAAGCGATTTTTATTTCGTAAAATTTATGATTAGCGAATAATTAAACAACTTGCTTTTGTTGTATTTTATTAACAATATTTTCACAACATAAGGAATGCTTTTTGTCATTCAAAATCGGGAGAATAAAACATCAAATACAGGGATCCCAAGCAACGTGTTGCGACAAGCAACTATCTATATATACACTATCTATATATATCGGCAGGGAAAATCCTGCCGCGCATGCGCAAAACATTCTAGTTTACAATCACTTCCGATTAGACAACACTCGCTACGGTGAGGTTTGAATTTTGTCATTTGGCGTGGGTTTTCAGCGTATTTTGGCGTGGGTTTTCATTTTGATTTTGTTTTATACATTTTTTTCTACTTGCCCGATCGGACAACCTGGATTCAGAATCAACTTGTCCGGACCCAAGTCTGGGTTGCCAAAACCTATCGGACAATGCCTAATGTCGAGCCCTGTGACATGTAGCACGTGCTTATCTGTAAGACACCAAAGTATATCTTGCCGAATTCGTGCCTCAAAAACGTCTATGTCACTGGCCAATGAGGTGAAAGAAAATGCACTGCCTACTGATACAAACGCAACAAGGTGTATCTCAATTAATGATCATTGATGTGTGCCCATACATTTTTATTATTAATTATTATTATTATTATTATTATTATATAGAAACACTCCCCCCTCCCCCACCATCATCACCATTATTATTATTTTATTATTATTATTACTATTATTATTATATAGAAGTACTCCCGCCTCCCCCACCTGCCCTACCAACCCGTTGTTTAAAATTGTATGAACTGCCATCTCATTTTACTCATATCACATGTATTTTCTGTAATTTATACTCCTGTTGTTGCCATATTTTGTATGTTGTGACCTGAGCCAAATAAAGGTGGTTGTTGTTGTTGATAATGATGAGCTGGTTATAAAATTACACACATCAGTAGGAACGCCACGGACCTATAACGTATCAGTTCTGTTCCCATTTTAACTCCGCGAACATGGACTATTTCTTTGTATTTTACGAACTATTTTACGAATTTTCAATTAAAACAGACGCCATTTTTTTACACCCGAAATTGCGCGCGCTACTTCGGCGAGCACTACGGGTACCTACGGAGTCTAACAACACGCGTACTGTGTTTCATACCGTATATTATGTAGAAACTAATACCTTACTGGACGAAATAACGTCCCATTATGTGTCAACACGATGCGGTGTTGGTGACTGACAGGTCACCGTGACATAACTTGACACGTGAAATTGACATGTTGATCAAATTGGATTTGGGATTACTGTCTGCTGCTAGAGGTCCATGATCAAGGTATTTGTTTTATCATTAAAATGTGTTTGTTTATAAACAGTACACACCACTTTTAGATCGTACATATTTAGACATAAGCCAAATATAGTGCCTAAAAAAGTGGCGTATACTGTATAATAGAAAGTTTATATTTTTCGTGTACTCCGATCTTTCCAGTAACTGGATGTACTGTAAACTGTAGAACGTTTCGTGGAATAAAACAATTACTAGTAGAAATGCTATCAATGTCCCCGGCACCCCCGCCCACCCAAGTACGGTTGATGTGGGGAGGATGGGGTGGGTAGATGGAGCTTGAATACCGAAACGAAAACAAGGAGGGGGTAAGGAAACTAGAAACCCCCTCCACCCCCACCCCTCAGATTCATGAATGTAAATTGTTAGCGTTGTTTCTTTATCGTTATGTTATCCCCATTGTATCGCACATTCGTGAATACATACTCGATACAACTACCATCGAAATAATGTAAACAGCCATTGACATGTCAGATTAATATTTATGTACAGTAACATAGATCTACATACACATATGTGTACATATATATCCATGACAGTTAGTAGAGTTTTGAGTTTTCCTTTATAAATATGTTACATTATGTATAACAAAGGATAAACTCTGTCTGTTTGATCATTGACATTGGATTGATGTTGTTTTTCAGAGAGGCCTCAAAATGTGAATCGTGCCCTTGAGCAATTCTAAGTGAATTGATACTGACGACTTCAGAATGTCAAGCCGAGTTAAATGCCATTGGATCATTTTGAGGTGGGAGCCCTTTTAAAAAATGTTTACACTTGTGTAGTTCTTTAAATGGAGCTTGTGTTTTGCTTGCATGGTGCTGTTCAAAGTTACAGTAAAAAATGTTTTCGGTGAAAATGCAGCGTGATTGTCATATGAGCTCGTGTAAACTACATGTACTGGATACATGCGAAAACAAGTTGTGTTAAAGGGACACTAGGCAATCTTCTTTTTTTTTAAACTTCTGGAGTTTCGGTCAATTTTTCTGCATAATTTGCATTAGGGATCATTAATAGTATTTATTAGAATAGTTCAGAACTGTTGATAACAGTGCACCTATAATATAGTTAAGTATTTGATAGAATAACGAAGACAAAATGAAACACTTTTATTTAATTTTTAATGCAAGCAGGTTTAAATTTAAAATGTTACCAGGTTAACAAATGGAGATGCTAATGTAAATGCTTGATAAATACTTCAAGAGTGCCGTGTGTCCCTTTAACATGAACTAATTACAATATTATTATGGTCTATGTGATGGGTCCCCAATTTATTAAAGGGACACAGAGCAAATTTTCAATCTTGTGTCTGTTTTACACATTTTCACATCAGAACAGACCACACATCTACAAAAGTGTCTTCTCAACTGCCCTATTTAATCGTGTTTTATAACTAAAACTAGCGGCATCACCAGGTTTTGATATAGAAAATAAATAGTTGTATGTTAATGTTTTCTCCCCATGTAAAATGACCTTACTAAGTCATTAAAGTAAAATATTCTATCAACAAAACGTGTAAAATTTAACAATTTTAGATTTTTGGCAAGAGTTGTATTTTATTCCCCTTCTAGTAAAAATGGCTTATAGAGCATTGCACCCTCTGTCAGATTTAACTTTCCTTATAATAGATTCTTGCCGTAGTACTGTTGGGTGAAAAATACATTAAAATTGTTCTGTAATCATGTCAGGTCAATCATATACTCGTATGATACACAATATAATATGTATTGACCCTTTATTTGATGTGCCATTTACTCAGTTTTGGTCAAGGGACGTTTATAGCATATCAGCTTTGAATCCAGTGAACACGGATTCAAGTCTTACTGGCGCTACTGGTTTACTTCGATGTATCCTGCTAGCCCATTGTGTCAAACTGTCCCATTCCCCTTAACATGCCCTAGCTCCCCCTAGCAACACCTGATTCAAATTGAATACTGTACGCGACTTATTTTTACTTTTAGGCTGCACGTCATGTGGAAGAAGACTCCCATGTACACCACTGGCCAGAGTCAATGCTGAAGTTTATGTTCGCTTAATTATTTGCTTAATAAAGTATATATATGAACTAAAATGTTGTCTTTATAAACATGACAAATATGTCTTCCACCACAAAGTGGTAGGTGAGACAGATTATATTTGGCTTTTCCGTTCGTCCGTCACAAATCTTGTCTGCGCTATTTGTTGGATTTTTACGAAACTTTATAAGAAGCATCAGTATGTGCATATCAAATATTGAAGGTCAAGGGCGCCGTGACCCAGTAATGATCATGAAAACCCTTGTCTGCACTGTGCACTTCCCCAGAAGGAAATCTCATAAAAATTCATGGTTTGAGTGCATTTGGTGAGAGAATGATGCCTTTTGATTTTGATGTCATTAGGTCAAAGATCATTGTCACCGTAACATGATAATGTAAAATGTTGTAAACTGTAAGTCAAATATCATGAACTTAATGGATGGATTGCTTCTGGCGAGAGGGTGATCCTTCTGATTGTGAGTGGGTCAACGGTCAAGGTCACAGACCGGATAATGTCCGTAATGAAACTCTTTTTTACTTTCTCTAAAGCTAATTTCATAAAACGTCATACTTTGACTGCCTTTGGTGAATAATCCCTGTTTATTTTGAAGTCAGTAGTTGAAAGGTCCGTTACCATGACCGGAAAATGAAAAGTCTTGTCCACGCAGTGTTTCCTTTTACCTAAAGCAAATTTCATAAACCTTCATTGGTGGACAGTGGAAAGAGGATGATCCGTTTGATTTTTAGGTCAAAAGTCAAGTTCCTGCTGACATCCATTATCAAACATTTATAAACAAGGATAAGCATATGGTACAACACACATGTTATAATATAACTATATATGCCCTATTAAGATAACAGACCCGCACTTTTCGGATACACGCGTACAGTGTTTCACAACACCACAAACCATTGACACAATTTCATGTCCACATATTTATGTTATGCAATCTTCGAGTTTACACAAAATCATGTTTGTTACTGACAGTAGCATGTCTGTTACTCGTCAGTCATTTACTCGAGTCGCCCCCTCAGTTTCAAACGAACAGTTAAAAGAATATACTTCTTTCTGCCTGTTAAACTTATATTAGTTAATCGCTTTTTCTGATTTCGAAAATTAACTCTGACATTAACCCAAAGCATGTATAGATCAAAAATTTAGTGTAAAATACATAGACACATACATTTTAAATATATGTGTTTACATAACAAAATTATTTAATTGTTTCTGTAGCCGGTGGTTTTTTTCAATGAATATGAATGTTGCCGTCTTGGGTCGGAAGGCCCTGTTACTTAATTAGTACTTGTCTCCGTTTATTGAAATTCAACATATATACAGAGGAGAGATGTATCTATATGATTTTGTTTTTATTCTCGCTTCTAAAATGACGAAATAAATCGATTTAAATAAAAGGCGCATTCTCAGCAATACACAACGTACTGTGTGCGTTGGTGGGGAAGCCGACGGGGTAATGGAGGGATACAGTCATACTACCGTAATGTTGCTCTCATAAATACTGTGAACATACTACATCAATAATATAACAACTACTGAACAATGCTGAAATCGATTTATCTTTATAAATGAATTTATAAATGAAAGAACTTGCCTCCGTTTTTTTTAATATTTTACATATCTACAGAGGAAAAATGTATTTACGCGTACATGCTTTTTTCTGTTCTAAAATGATGAAATAAATCGAATTTGATTAAAACTGCGCATTCGCAGCTATCTACAACTTAATCAATACGGTATAGAGGGTGGTGGGGGTGGCATGAAGGGCGGGTTGCAGGGATACTACCGTAATGGTGTCCTTGAAAAAAACTGTGAACATTCTACTCTAATAATTCATTAAATACAGAACAATGTTGAAATCAATATATCTCTTAAAAAGGATTTCACAATTTCATGGTTTTATATCCCGCGTGTACATTAACTTCGAAAGGCGATTGTTCATATTTTAGCGAACACGGTGTACTTTGTTAATTTTGGGAAAAAAAAAGTACTTTTTTCTGATTGACTTTAAATTTTGGTTTTTAATAGTAGACATGTCAATGAACACTTTCAAGAAAAAAAATTCATTCTCGTTGTTAAAACTTTTTTTTTTTGCATTTTTTTCGGATTCAGAAAATTAGCACTGCAACATATATTTCCACTATCCTCATTTCCTTTCCCGACGTACCGTTACAATTTGGGTTGTTAAAACCTATTCTGAGCACTCCGGCATAAACCAAAAGGATGTATAGATCAGAAATTTAATCTGGAATGCATGGATACATACATTTGAAATATATGTATTGAAATAATGGAATTATTTCATTTCTTGTGTACCCGGTCGCGTCTGTAAATGTATATGCATTATGCCGTCTTTGCGTCCGTGGGTCATGTTAGTTAATTTTGGGGAAAAAAAAGTACTTGTCTCTGATTTCATTAAAAATTTGCATATGGACAGAGGAAAGATTTATCTACGCGTACATGCATTTGTTTTTATTCTCGCTTCTAAAATGACAAAATAAATCGATTTTGATTTAAAAGCGCATTTTTCGCAATTTAAACCTTAAAACAACCTAAATTCATCCCTTTGAAAAATACCTTTAACTATTAATAGGAATTACACGAAGTGTACGCCAATTATGTTCAACCGATGTAGTTTGTGAATATTATTACTTTAACAACGATCTGTGATTGTGTTTTGTTATAATCACAGTTTATAAATAAGAGGTGTATAAATCTGACCAGTGAAAATTTTCCCAATAATGTCATTTTGTTATCGATTTTATCACGTGACCTTGTTTGATAAATATCCCTACGCCATAGGGCTGGCGTTCCTACTGGTTTACTTTCTTTTACATTAACTGGGTTGAGTAATTGTTTTAAAATAGCAAAAGTTGCATCAGAGTTGGTACACAGATCAGGTAAGTTAAAGATGAGATAGATGAGATAAACTTTATTTTGAGTCGGCAAAACATAAAACAGTACAACATAAGCTCTTAGCGATCTTTTGAACAGACTATATATAACATGAAGTATATTTATAACAGCAGTAAATAAAGCTATCTAAGGAGAAATCAATTTACATTGGCATGACAACGTTTCCAATTAGAGTATATAGCATAGTTATATAGTAATACATAGTACATATTAAACTTAAAATAATATTAAATGATAAATTGAATAAGCAATTCTTTTACAATTAAAAATAAGAATCATACAGTCAGTGTCAATCCTACAGAGGACAGCCTTGACAAATCTTGCATGTCACATGCTGCAATCTGTTGAGAGCTGAGTTAAGACTACAATTAATTAAAAAACTGAAATTTTACTTTCACTCTAATGTAAGGACAATCTATATAGATGCATGACAGGCATGCAACTACCAACAAGGATAAAGATATCGGACAGGGAAAGCAGCATTCAAGGACGACAGTCAACCGCAAAACACAAAAACAAACACGCAAACAGACAAACGAAAAGGCAAAAGTAATAAAAAATGCAAACGAAATCACAAACACAAAAGGGTTGACAATAGGGCTTCCGCCTTGGAACGGTCAGTGGCAAAGTAGGCCACTGGGGGTTTAAACCGGTTCTAGGGTGCACCAAACCTCACACTTACCCTACTGTCACCCCATTGAAACAGGACAGTGTAAATAAAGAAATCCCCGCCATGATCTAATCTCTAACCAACAAGGCAGCATCAATAGGCAATATAAGTAAAACACAAATATGCTCGTGTAAATATAATACAAAAGAAACAATAGCCTAGAAAGCCACAATAAAGGTACTCAATGACTTGGCAGAAGCCAGAGCAGTAAGAGAAAACACCATTAGGGGCACGACAGGAAAGATCATGGACAAACATCAAACGCCACCGTCCCAATGGGCTTTAGGTAGGCGTCACCATAGGGTCCACAGCCTGTCCGGTCATCGTACAATTAAAGAGGAAAGCATAGTGGCGAACTGTAAAAGGGTCCACCACCAAGCATGCAGTACGTTGCAAAATGATAGGGCCATAACCTCTTTTGATAAACTTTTTAACAAGTTTAACAAAGATAGTATGAAAGTGATCATGACCAAGAATCTTACGAAGTTTATAAATCACATCACCATAGAAGTCAGGTTGTGATAGTCCTTGTCGCAGAAGAGTCCTTAAATTACATTTATATTTGGAAAGAAGATCAGGGTTACGATAATAAAATTTTGCAAAGGTTTTACGAAGTTTATGGTAACGGTAACCCTGACTGAGTAACTTTTTAGTTATACAAAGACTACGAATATTAAAGTCCTCAACTCGAGTACATGCTCTAGAACAAGAGGTCAATGACCTTGAAGCTCTACTGATTGATTTTGATTTCAGGAAGTAGTCGCTACAGACTTGTTTTTTGAAAAATTATTTTTAGCCGTGGCGGCCATCTTGAATTTTCGGCCGATCTGAAATTTTCCTAGGATCAATAAGACATCAAGAGCAACATTCCTGTGAAGTTTCATGAAAATCCGTCAAGTAGTTTCACAGGAATAGTCGCTACAAGTTTTCATTATATAACTCTATGTTAACAAAGATGGCCGCTGACAGCCATGTTTAACGTCGAATCAAAATAATGTTTGACTCTGATAACCATCATGTCATGCTGATCATTTTACAAAAAGTCCCATATCAATATCACTTATAGTTTTCAAGACGTAGTCGCTACAAACGTCTTTTTTTAAAAATCTAATTTTAGCTGTGGCGGCCATCTTGAATTTCTGGCCGATCTGAAATTTTGCTAGGATCAAATAAACATTAAGAGCAACATTCCTGTAAAGTTTCATGAAAATTTGCCAAGTAGTTTCAAAGGATTAGTCGCTACAAGTTTTTACTATATAACTCTATGTAAAAAAGATGGCTGCTGGCAGCCATGTTTAACGTTGAATCAAAACAATTTTTGACAAAGACCAACATCATGTCATGCTGATCATTTTACAAAAAGTCCAATATCAATATCACTTATAGTTTTCAAGTAGTAGTCGCTACAAACTTGTACTTTGAAAATCTATTTTTAGCCATGGCAGCCATCTTGAATTTCCGGGCGACCTGAAATTTTGCTAGGATCAATTAGACATCAAGAGCAACATTCCTGTGAAGTTTCATGAAAATCCGTCAAGTAGTTTCAGAGAAGAAGTCACTACAAGTTTTCATTATATAACTCTATGTAAACAAAGATGGCCACTAGCAGCCATGTTTAACGTCGAATCAAAATAATGTTTGACTCTTATAACCATCATGTCATGCTGATCATTTTACAAAAAGTCCCATATCAATATCACTTATAGTTTTCAAGACGTAGTCGCTACAAACTTCTTTTTTAAAAATCTATTTTTAGCTGTGACGGCCATCTTGAATTTCTGGCCGATCTGAAATTTTGCTAGGATCAATTAGACATTAAGAGCAACATTCCTGTAAAGTTTCATGAAAATCTGTCAAGTAGTTTCAAAGGAGTAGTCGCTACAAGTTTTTATTATAACTGTATGTAAACAAAGATGGCCTCTGGCAGCCATGTTTAACGTTGAATCAAAACGATTTTTGACAAGGACCAACATCATGTCATGCTGATCATTTTAGAAAAAGTCCCATATCAATATCACTTATAGTTTCATGAAAATCCGTCAAGTAGTTTCAGAGGAGTAGTTGCTACAAGTTTTCATTATATAACTCTATGTAAACAAAGATGGCCGCTGGCAGCCATGTTTAACATCGAATCAAAACGATTTTTGACAAGGACATTTTAGAAAAAGTCCCATATCAATATCACTTATAGTTTTCATGAAGAAGTCACTACAAACTTGTTTTTTAAAAACCTATTTTTAGATCTGGAGGCCATCTTGGATTTCACATCAACATGAAATTTTGCTAGGATCAACTAGACTTCATGGGCAACATTTCTGTAAAGTTTCATGAAAATCCATTCAGTAGTCTCAGAGGAGAAGTCGCTACAAAAAAAGTTTACAGACAGACAGACGGACAGACATACAGACGGACGACGGACGCCGCACCACGGCATAAGCTCTGCTGATCTCTGATCAGTATAGCTAAAAACGAATAAGTTGAGACAGATACACCCCATAAGAAGTTGCTCGGGGAACATCCCCATCCAAGTGGGGATAATTAACAATGTCAAAACTAAAATCATCTCTCTTGTCATAGATTTTGCTAATTATTTTACCATTTTCAAGCCAGAGATCTAAATCGAGAAAAGAAGCGTTATTATCAGATATATTTTCTTTATTAAGCCGAAGTTCTTAGGATAAATATCATGAACCATAGTTGGAAAGAAAGGGTTGTCAATGTTCAGTATGTCATCCAGATACCGAGAGGTGTCATTAAAAGCTTCAATAACATCTGCCTGGGTATCTGGTGAAAGACTCAACATGAAATCCCTTTCATAGCAAAATAAAAACAAATCTGCGACAAGTGGTGCACAGTTCGTACCCATAGGGATACCAACAATTTGTCTATAAACGGTGGTACCATACCTGACGAAAATATTATCTAATAAGAAGATGAGTGCTTCACAAACTTCATAGCAAGTCCACATAGTATAATTGTCTAAACATTCTCATTTTCCCGTTCAGACCATCGAACCAGCAGGACGTGTCCGTCTTCAACGGAGAGTTTCTCGACTATACCGACAACTCTTCAAGCGATGTTGACGCGTCCTGCAGGGGGATCCGGAACGTACTACCATCGTCGACCACCATCAACGTCGGGCCCAACGTCGGGCTCGTAGGATATACATCGAGCCGAACATCGAGCCGAACGTTGAAAGCGTTGAAGATTGCCATCTGCATTCGACATACGTTCCGATATGGTATACACCCCACACTAGGGTGATACCGTGGCCCTTCTCAGGGCCGTTTTTTGCAGTCTACTGGAACATAATCACCATGGACATACGTGGAGCCTACACAGATTGAACGTGAGCTTCGAGGCCATTGTATGGTATTCTAAGTAAGGCTAGACAATGGTTCCGGAAACATACAGACGGCTCACTTTGTTGAGATTCCACGTGCAACAACCTACTGGGACTTAATCACCACGGATACATGACGGATACATGATCATGGAGCAGACACAGAATGGGGGACGCCGTAACACCACCTCCGCAAAAGTTGGGGAACTTTCCGGGGGTCGTCAACCATTCTGCGTTTCGTTCTAGAACGTAAACCTCACGGGACCAACAACCACGGGATTCTCAATCAACAGGATTGACCTACTGGATAGGCTTCAAATCTACTGTGTCCTGATTGGTCGGGAGCTTCAAATCATCTTTTCGAGCCGACAATCGGATTGACCTAGTCACAATTCTGCAGGCAATCCGATTGGTCAAAACTTCAATCTTCTTGAGAAAATTTAATCATCGTTGGAATTCTTCAATCAACTCTACTGCTGCTATCTACGATAAACTACTTTGGACGAGGGATGTTATTTACTTGGACTCTTCGGCACATCATAATCTTCTATTGAAAAGCTCGCCAAAATGACTAGTTTCAACACGGCGAGGGTAAATAAAAACTTATCTACTACTACTAATTGTCTAAACTGCCGTTAGTGAAAAACGCTTTAATACTATTATTTGCCAAAAATGTAGTATTTTCTCTAGCGAATGTTTTTTGAATAAGAGAAATTAGCTTGTCTTTAATAAGATGATGTGGTAAGGTTGTATATAGTGTCGAGAAGTCATAAGTACTTATTGATGAAACTTGACCTTTATTGAAAATTTTATCAAGAACGTCTCCTGAATTTTTTATAGACCAAAATAAATTAATCCCAGAGTTTTCATAAGTTTTATCACAATATAGTTTAACGTGATCTTTAACGGCAGTAAGACAAGAAGTTAAAAGTTTGGAGATGTTTGTTGTGGTGCAGGCACTAGAATTAGAAATAAAGCGAGCCTTATACGGATTTTTATGTAATTTAGGAATCCAGTACATGGTAGGCAGTTTATTTTGCTTATCGTTTACACTAGCCTTGAAAGTAGTGCACCGAGTGATATGTGCGGAAACAACATCATCCTCAGTAGAATTAACTGGAGTATACGAATTGGTGCTGCCGAGTTCCAGAGATAAAACATTGACGTAATGTAGGCGTCAAACAATAATAACATTATTAGCTGCTTTATCTGCAGGAACTAAAACAAATTTATTATGAAATTCCTGAATTCCCGATTTTAGATTACGAAAGGAAAACCTAGGTCTCGGAGGTAGTAAAGAGGGGTTAGCATTATAAAAGTTAATACGTGTATCTATAATTTTAAGAATAGACTTTTTCCAAGTAGAAAGCGAGTTTGGGTCCGCATGTTCTCTACGACACCATTTTATACTAAAATCTTCAATGGAGTAGGCGATCTGGGCACGACAGGCATTAAAATCAATAGTTGAAGGTAATCTATATTTAGGACCTTTCGAAAACAAATGTCGAATACGTTTATCAACAATATCAAAATTACCAGTGATGACATGACCTGCTGGAGCATAGCAAAATGCTGATGTGTTGCATTCACATTCCTTAGGAGTATTATGTACTATATCAAGGTCAGAAACTATTTTGTTGTAGTTGAAAATAATATTTCTAATAGGCTTTTTATACTTATAACAAATTACAGGACTTTCGGAATTTTTGAAATATTTTGGGATAGAATCAACTACATGAGTATCCCGAAAAATACTAGGCATGTCAATGAAATAAATACCTTTATTAATATATAGTAGTTTTAGGAAATGCCTGACGTGATCAGACTCCTTGTCAATATGGGGTCTGAGAACATGTTGTGTGTAGCTTTGAACTATGGAATCAGTGTTATACAAGGAATCTGTACGAATGAAAATATTGTCGGCTTCCCCGTCGATCAACTTTAGTGAAGAAATAGACAAAGAGGTAAGCCGTGAAAGCATAGAGTGCTTTCCAGACTGTTTAAAAATAGTATGTAAATCAGCGACAGAAATAATTATACGCGATTTACGTTTGATGTTACCATTACGCCTAAGACCATGAGACCTAGATGTACGCTTTCGAATAGAAAATATAGAAAAAATGTCAATATTTGGATCTTTAGAAATATTTCCTTCTTGATAAATATTAGTTAATGTTAAACTGTTTTTACTTTCACTGTAATGTAAGGACAATCTATATAGATACATGACAGGCATGCAACTACCAAGTTAATGTTAAACTGTTTTTACTTTCACTCTGATGTAAGGACAATCTATATAGATACATGACAGGCATGCAACTACCAAGTCAATGTTAAACTGTTTTTACTTTCACTCTGATGTAAGGACAATCTATATAGATACATGACAGGCATGCAACTACCAAGTTAATGTTAAACTGTTTTTACTTTCACTCTAATGTAAGGACAATGTATATAGATACATGACAGGCATGCAACTACCAAGTTAATGTTAAACTGTTTTTACTTTCACTCTAATGTAAGGACAATCTATATAGATACATGACAGGCATGCAACTACCAAGTTAATGTTAAACTGTTTTCACTTTCACGCTAATGTAAGGACAATCTATATAGATACATGACAGGCATGCAACTACCAAGTTAATGTTTAACTGTTTTTACTTTCACTCTAATGTAAGGACAATCTATATAGATACATGACAGGCATGCAACTACCAAGTTAATGTTAAACTGTTTAAATAACGGTTTCCTGAGTTTCCATTGGCAGCAACTGTTCAGTTCTGCAGGTAAGAAGGTTCTAGGCCCATTCTCCATATCTTGATGTAAATGGAGGATGAGCCTGGCATGTTCATTCCTGTTAGGCCCCATATAGTTGGTGCGTCTTAAAACCATATTCGGTTCAATTTATTTCCATTGGAAATAAGCCTTTAATAGGGTTTTCATGGGCCATCCATGGTTTAAAGATGATGATTTTTTTATGTATTCTAAAAACAAAACATGTTTTATTCTCTTTTAAGCAAAAGTGTGCTCTTTAAAACATAACTTACAGTTTATGCCGTGGTGCAGTGTTTGGCGTCTGCCCGTAAGAAATTTATTTTGTAGCGACTATTCCTCTGGTAATAGATGGATTTTCATGAAACTTTACAGAAATGTTGACCATGATGTCTAGTTGATTCCTAGCAAAAATTCACGTTGAATGAAATTCAAGATGGCCCTTGGTCCTTTTCGAAAATCATTTTGATTTGACATTAAACATGGCTGCTAGTGACCATCTTTGTTTACATACAAGTTATATAGTAAAAACCTGTAGCGACTACTCCTCTGAATCTACTTGACGGTTTTCCTGAAACTTCACAGGAATGTTGCTCTTGATGTCTAGTTGATCCTAGCAAAATTTCAGGTTGGCCGGAAATTCAAGATGGCCACTACGGCTAAAAATAGATTTTTTAAAAAGTTTGCAGGAATGCTGATCTAGCTATCAAAACCTATCAGTAGAGCTTCAAGGTCATTGACCTCTTGTTTAATGTGCAATTGTGTAACCATTTTACTGATGTCACATGCCCATGATGCTTTGTAACCATTTTACTGATGTCACATGCCCATGATGCTACGTGCCCTGGGCAGGATTAAAGTTGACGTAGATGGATAGTAGTCTCATTTATTTAACGTCTGGGGTGCTTCTTTTACATACAGACGTAGTCTCATTTATTTAACGTCTGGGGTGCTTCTTTACATACAGACATAGTCTCATTTATTTAACGTCTGGGGTGCTTCATTACATACAGACGTAGTCTCATTTATTTAACGTCTGGGGTGCTTCTTTACATACAGACGTAGTCTCATTTATTTAACGTCTGGGGTGCTTCATTACATACAGACGTAGTCTCATTTATTTAACGTCTGGGGTGCTTCTTTTACATACAGACGTAGTCTCATTTATTTAACGTCTGAGGTGCTTCTTTTACGGTATACGGACAAAATCCCCTCCGGACATAATCCCCTTCGCTCAAATTTGCACAGGTGGACAGAATCCCCTTCATGGTTTTGCAAGGGTGGACAGAATCCCCTTCATGATTTTGCAAGGGTGGACAGAATCCCCTTCATGATTTTGCAAGGGTGGACAAAACCCCCTTCAGACAAAAATTCCCTTATACATGTATTTATTTATTTCTGCATAATACTGCAAAGATATAAAAAATAAATATGCATATAGTTTAATCAAATTAAATAACATATTTCGGCATAATGCTTTTAATGTGCTCATAAGTGATTTGATATATGTGCTAAATTTTTGTATTCATAGATATATAAAATACAATATATTTATTGGCTTTCTTACATTTACTTATTTACAATGTCCATAGCAAATCAAATAGTTAAGTATAATATAAAATAAATACATAAACATAGATTTGTTTTTGATATTTGGGGGAAAAAGTAATATAATGACACAAAGTTTGTAAGATATCTAACTTACATCTCCCACATAATTAATCTCAATCAAGGCATTCTAGACATAATTATTGGATTACTATAGATTACTATAAATGTACTTTTACCTTTGATACCTATAATTGGATTAAATTGGTATTATTAGCACAATACATTGTACAAACAAACAAAATAATTAGAAAATAATTGCCATTTTATTTATTTTGCATTGTTGTTTCATGCATGTTACATGTTTTTGATTCAGACTAAATCTATGTGTGAATATCAAAATTAAAATATTAAAATTATTAAATAATGATTGCATTTTGTTGTTTTTTATAGTAAGAGTTTGACTGAATTTTAAAAAAAATTGCAGTTGTGAATAAACATAATTAGCATCACAGGAACATTTGAAACAAACAGAGAGTTTGTTAATGTTAATTTTAAAAAAATTTCTTATGTTTAAAAAATAAAAGATATAGGGAATTTTTGTCTGAAGGGGGTTTTGTCCACCCTTTCAAAATCATGAAGGGGATTCTGTCCACCCTTGCAAAATCATGAAGGGGATTCTGTCCACCCTTGTAAAACTGTGAAGGGGATTCTGTCCACCTGTGCAAATTAGAGTGAAGGGGATTCTGTCCGGAGGGGATTTTGTCCTACATTCTTCTTTTACATGCAGACATAGTCTCATTTATTTAACGTGTCTGGGGTGCTTCTTTTACGTACAGACGTAGTCTCATTTATTTAACGTCTGGGGTGCTTCATTACATACAGACGTAGTCTCATTTATTTAACGTCTGAGGTGCTTCTTTTACATACAGACGTAGTCTCATTTATTTAACGTCTGAGGTGCTTCTTTTACATACAGACGTAGTCTCATTTATTTAACGTCTGAGGTGCTTCTTTTACATACAGACGTAGTCTCATTTATTTAACGTCTGAGGTGCTTCTTTTACATACAGGCGTAGTCTCATTTATTTAACGTCTGGGGTGCTTCATTTACATACAGACGTAGTCTCATTTACATACATGTGATATTTTCAGGAGGGTTACCAGGGAGATTTGACTTTTTTTTCAGGGAGATTTGACAAAATTCAGGGAGGTTTTTATACTCAAATTTTTAACGCGTACCGGTATATTTTTTTTCTGATATAAACCTTAATAAAGGGGGTAAATCAGCATAAAAACATGATATTTTATACATACAATAGTTGAATACTGTTTATTTCATGTTAGCATAGCATATAATCAAGTATAGCATGTAATTAAACACTTTATATAGACTCTGTCCACTTTTTAACCACTAATTACAACAAGACTTGGCTGCTGCCAGCATCACCTTTTAGTTAATGATGATCATTAATCTGCTTTCATAAACATACCATAAAATAACATCATTTAAATCTGCTAGGGTATATATCTTGAGACTCTGTCCACTTTTTAACCACTAATTACAACAAGACTTAGCTGCTGCCAGCATCACCTTTGTCCGTTGAAAGTCTACACAATTGTTCACATTATTAAACTTGGCACTCATCAATATTATATACCAAATATCAATCGATGCCGAATTCGCTAATTACCACCCCACTTACAGTCGGTGTATTCCTTAATCCTATCATAATCAACCTCCCATTGACATTACAGGTATCGCCGCCACGTGTCATAAACAAACAATCCAATCATTATTTTCACACAATTAACCAATTACCTGACATGCTAATCCTTTTAATTACCCGCCCAGGGGCAATGTTTTCACAGATATAGATAAGACGGCAAGTGTTTGGAAGTGTTTATTCTAGATCATTCGGAAAACTCGGTCTTGATCCAATAAATTGTAGTGAATCTACATAGGGTACCACTAGGCTATTGCGGCTCGATTCCCTGGAGATTTGGGTAGTCAGTAGTTTCCCGCCATCCCAGCCCATGGGAACCATCCAGACGTCATGTGATCGAATCCAGGCTCCCTGATTGGTAGCGGCTCGGCAAGGAGGAGGGCTCTCGGAGTCAAGTGGCCATTGTGCGAGGTGTGCTTCATTAGAGCGGACGACATATTGAGATTATACGTGCATATACCAGTGGATATATTATATAGTGCCTGACAAGACCTACAATGGACAGGTAGGAACACTTTAGTGGTGTCAGAAGTGAAACGCGATTCACGCCTGAATGGAAATTCACGTTGCAATGGTGCTCCAATAGCTAGCGTTGTGGACTTCACAACGCGCTGAGCGTCTGAGCGGATTTCGCTCAGGCACTCGCCAGCGTGATACCGTCGGCGGTAATCAATAGGATATGGTATCCTAGGAAGCGTTTTTACTTGTCCGGGTGTATTTGCTCACGTAAAAGTGAATTAAAATGTACTTTTTGGTGGGGAAGCGAAAGAGTGCTACTGCGCATGCGTGAACAAATGTCTGACGGGAAGTAAGCCATTTAGTTCCGGTGTAAACATTGACATTGCAGTGGGAGATCCATTGCAGTTTTAGTGGGCAGAGCCTCTTGTGAACATTGTCAAACGTGTTTTCGTTTGAGAGTGCAAAAAGGTTCAAACGTATTTTCGTTTGACAATGCAAAAGTGTCGAGCGTATTTTCGTTTGATGTCAAGCGTATTTTCGTTTGAGTATTGGGATATTTGAAAGACCATTGTATATCACTGTATGGTATTAACTAAATGTGTTTACGTTTAGGTATTGATAATATTCATAAATAACTAAAATATTTAATAATTAATTATGTCGGCAAGTGATAGCCTTTGCATAAGACCACGGATCAAGGTCAATTTTGCATCGGCCAGTGAATTGATGCTGATTGATGGCGTGGGTGAGAAAGTGGCAGCAGCCGTGGTTGCTGTGCGGGAAGCACAGGGGGATCTCACTCAAGATGAGTGGGAAGTAATTACCAGGCGACAGGTAAATCCAGAGTGGGGGCCCGTCCTGGACTTCACTGCTAGGGTCCAAATAAAACAGGAGGGGGTCCAGATAGACTCCTTGGAGCAGGGTGACGTCGCTGGGGAGTTGCAGGGCGGCGATGCTGGGGTGTTGCAAATGGAATCAGAAAGGGAGTCCTGTTATGAGGATATAGAGACGGCTAGTGTACACAGGCAGGGTAGCCTGGAGGACATTCGCCAACAATTGTCGGAAACATCACACCCTGGGGGCAATCTCCCAGTGGGTGCCTCAGTGTCGGACCCTGAGGCTCACAGGGGACTGAGTTACCATACTGACGACATGATCCAACGATTGCCGGGAACACCACGCTCGGGGAGAAACACCCTTATGGCCGCTCCTATGATTCATAAGGGACAGGACCCTTACACAGGGAATATACTTAATATACCCCAACAATTGCCAGCAGTACCACATCCGGGGAGGAGCACCCCTGTGACCACCCACGTGACACATGGGGGACAGGGAAATTACTCTTATCAATTTCCAGAATATTCTTCGGTACAGTACCCCCCTTCATTAGCTTCTATAGAGGGTGCAAAGCCTCCCAAGTTAGGGGCAACATCCCCGTGTGAGACCCCGAGCAAGGCGGATCTTGAAAGTATGAAAGACATGCTTAAGAAAATGGGCCATCTGGTGGGAGTGAAGGTGGAGGATGTTCCGCAGGCTCAACCTACCATTCTGGGGCCAGTTGGGGCAGCGACGCTTCCCACAGTCACAACCGCGGGGGTGCCCTCACCGAGAGAGGGTGCTATCCCGAAAACATGTATAAAGGCAAAGAAGGTGCGCTATGCTGACTCTGGCTCGTCTTCATCGTCATCCACGGAAGGGGGGGATGATGAGAGCTCTGAAGACGAGCGGCACCGCCGGAAGAAGAGGGGTAAAACCCGGGGATCTAGGGTGAGGGGTACAAGCCCCAAAGTTGAAAAATCCACTCATAGCCGGAAGGGCAAGGGGGCGTCCCCATCGCCGAGTAGTAGAGCGAGCTGCACAACATCGCGAAGCGGCAAGACGCGTTGCTCCCCGTCACCGGGGAAGTCAGACTCTGAAGATAGTGCCCCAGAGAGGCCCCGGAAGTGCAAAACATACAAGCGTGGAATGTCCCCTACATACAAATATGGCGGATCCCGCGATTGGGACCCCATTAAGTCACTCCCGAAGGCCCTTATATATGATGGGAAAACCGAGTGGCTAGTATTCAAGCAGCGCTTCACCAGCTACTCTAAGAGGAAGGGATGGTCGAAATCTCAACGTATGGAATGCCTGTGCTGGTCCCTGACTGGTAAAGCGGCGGAGTATTGCGCGCTCTTGAAAGAGCGGTACCCAGGGACCCTGTTGTCGTACCATCTGTTGTTAGCCCAGTTGGAAGGCCGGTTCGGGGGCAAGGAACCTCCGGCCACCGCGCAGGCGAGGTTCCAGCAAGCTGTGCAGGCCCAGGACGAGAAATTAGAGGACTGGGCCGACCGGGTGCTGACGTTGGCCAACAAAGCATTTGTGGATCTACCCGTCACATACTCTACCCAGCAGGCAGTGACACGGTTCTGCCAGGGACTGACGGACCGCGACGCCGGCCATAGGGTCGGACTCGAGCAGCCAGACCGGGTTGAAAACGCGATAGAGCGGGTGAGGTGGCACCAACACATGACGAACGCTGTGTATGGGAAACCCCGTAAAGAACCCCGGCGGAGCCGGGGTGATGACCAGGACAACCCAGTAGTGATTTCGGCGGTTCAGGAGGCGGAGCCCCAGTCGACCAGCAGGGTGGACAGTGTGTTGGCCAATATACAACAAGAGCTAGCCACACTGACACGGAAGTTTCACTCGCTGGGTAGCGATACGAAATCGACCAAGGGGCCGTCTGCTCCACAGTGGAAGCAGCCCGAACGCCCACCCATCAATCAGAGGCAAACTAATAAATCAGCATGTTTTGGGTGTGGAGAGGTGGGGCACTTCAAACGGGAATGTCCCAATAAGGGGCAAGGCGACCCATGGATAGACAGTTGTTAAACGGGACAGGATCGGGGCGGCCCAGCAGGTGCAGAACCGAAGAGCAGGCATGGCTAGTGAGGTAGCAGGATGGTTTACACGGAATCCTATGAAAGGCCCGAGTGGCCCAGTAGGGGCTACCATCCCACCGGGGGAGGTTCCCCCAAGGGGAAATGGGCAGGCTAAACCGGGAGGTAAACCAGTCTCGGTCAGTAGTGCGCAGCCCGGAGTGGGGTTGGACCGTAGAAACATGACACCACCTAACCAAGTTAAACAGAGCATTCAAGAGAGGGCGGAGATCGAGGGAATGGGATCACCGCAAGGGGATGACGGAGGCGCTCTAGCGGAGCAGAGGCCAGGCAGCAGCCTTTCATCTCCATCCATGGCACAGGATGTCCCGGTGGAAACCCAGGGGACTAAGAGTCCAGAGGGGCCGGAAGTGGGGTGCCAGGATGGGGAGGGGGAGGTGCAGGTTTGTCAATTGGGCTCCCATTCCCAGTTTAGCATTGGGATCCAAGTGAATGGACTGTTAGTGGAGGCGGTGATGGACACGGGAGCGGAGGTTACCATTATGGCAGATAGGCTTTATTGGTCTGTGGAGGTACCTCCCAAATTTATTAAGGATGTTGAACTCCTGACAGGTCAGGAGTTGTCGATGCACAGGTTTCTTATAGGTCCAGTAACCTTAAAACTTGGCGATAGGCTATATAGGGAGACTCTGTATGTAGCTCCTGTCGCGGAAGATATGTTGCTGGGTTGCGATACGTTATTTCACCTGGGAACGACCAATATTAATATGGGTGAGGGTGCATTGGTAATTGATGGTAGTGTCCTTAGACTGAGTACTGGCCAGGGGGCTATTGACCTGGCAGTATCGGTACTACCTTCTAGGACGACCGGATGTGGTCAGAATGGACCAGACGAGTTTGACTGGGTTGTTGAGGTTAGTGAACCCCATGGGGCAGTTTGTGGCAAGAAACGCGGAACTGCGGATGCAATGTCTTGGATACAAATGGTACCGGGATATTGCAACGCGTTTAAATGCCGGAGTTGAGCCAGGGGAACTGCCATGTGGGGAATGCAAGTAACCCCGGGGGCAGTTGGTGTGTGGTAAGAAACCCGGAGATGCGGTTGCACTGTTGGTCAAACCTGTTGGACAGGGACATTGCAACACATTGTGGCCGGAGTTGAACCAGGGGAACTGCCATGTGGGGAATGCGAGTACTGCACCAGGGCGGACAGGAATTGGGGGTGTTTCATCCGAGATGTGGATGAAGCGGTTCCGTTGGCGGCGTCAGGAGTGCAGGGAGTTGCGGGGGTGCATCACGGTGGGAACCACCGTGGTGGGGATGTCAACTACTGTGCGGGGACGGGATGTCAGCGGAAAGGTTCCTGGGATGCGGAATTGATCACTCCGCGGGATCCGCAGGGGTTGCAGTGGAGCGAGGCTTTTGAACAAAGTGATAGTCAAACTGGGAAGGTCGAGCGGTCCTAGAGGGTTTGTAGTAGAACCGGAGGTAGAGGTTCTAGGCATATGCGGTAAATCGGATCCAGGGTAAATGGTTTATGGTCCGGATACATGGGCAGATGAGGAAGACCCGCGGAGGCTCTGGGATCCAGGTGGACCCATTGTACGCGAACATGGGGCGTGCAAGGAGGACCCTTGGATGCCCTGGGATGAGCAGGACCGATTGGCAAACGGGGACAACCGTGGGTACCCTGAGATCCGGGCGGGGGCCAGTCACCAAGAGGTGAGGTGGCCTGTCCTGAAGTGACGGCCAGGGATTTTGGGAGCGGGTGCTCCGTCCAGGTGTCACCAGGATGTTAGACAGCGTAAGAATAAATACATAGGAGGCTTCCTTTGTATTATTGCCCTTGATCCCTCATAATATTCGAAGACCAGAGTTGTGGGAAGATCCCGCGTCACTGCACCTGTGGTTCCATGGGAGTGCGGTTAGTGACTCCAAATTGGGGCACCTACCTCAATAGCAGGAGTTGGGTAATCTCTGTTCAGAGGGTCCGGACGGTTAGTACAGGTGAACCCTCTCCTGTACGGCCGTCTCGGACTCCTCAAAGTCTCTGAAGGCCAGAGTTGTGGGAGCGTTCCCGCATCTCTGCACCTGAGGGGGTCTGGAGGTTTGGTTAGAGACATCCCAAATTTGGGTGTTGTCTCCCAACCCCAGTAAGTGGGAGGGAAATGGTTAATTTATCTGCGAATTTAAGGAAGGTCATCGGGGTAATATTATTTAATAGGGGAAAACAGTCAAATCACAAACATATGGAAGGATCAAGTTTGGTTACCAGAGTTCAAGGAAATTAGTGCGGGTAGGGATTAATGTTGGTTACCAGGAGAAAATTAAGGATCTTTTAAAGTCGGTTACCAGGGTTATCTGTAGAGGGGAATTATGAACGGGATATTATCATTATTGTTTTGGGGCATATTATATTAAATTATTGGGAGGCACCTCCGCGGCCGAGAGGGTGTGGGTCACACAGGCTCCAGTGGGTAGGGTTGGGGAGATTCCCTCATCACCTCTTGGGGTAATGTTGGTGGTGAGTGTTTACTTTTGCCCGGGTTCAGGGAGGGTACTCAGATAGGAGACGTAAGAACCTAAAAAAGGGAAGTTAGCGCTCACAACGGCAAAGTTGTGCTGAGGGCTAATGGGGGTTCCCCCAGGTGTGAAGACCCTTTTTATAAAGCGGGGAGGAGTGTAGTGAATCTACATAGGGTACCACTAGGCTATTGCGGCTCGATTCCCTGGAGATTTGGGTAGTCAGTAGTTTCCCGCCATCCCAGCCCATGGGAACCATCCAGACGTCATGTGATCGAATCCAGGCTCCCTGATTGGTAGCGGCTCGGCAAGGAGGAGGGCTCTCGGAGTCAAGTGGCCATTGTGCGAGGTGTGCTTCATTAGAGCGGACGACATATTGAGATTATACGTGCATATACCGGTGGATATATTATATAGTGCCTGACAAGACCTACAATGGACAGGTAGGAACACTTTAAAATCATAGCAATTACCCAAAAGGATTCGCAAATAGCGAAATTTTGTAACTCGGCGGAAAATACCGGGAGAATTGGAGCTCCCGGCGGGAGGCCGGGAGATCCCATGAAATTCCGGGAGAAATTAGCTCCCGGCGGGAGATATCACATGTATGCATTTATTTAGCGTCTGGTGTGCTTCTTTTACATACAGACGTAGTCTCATTTATTTAACGTCTGAAGTGCTTCATTTACATACAGACGTAGTCTCATTTATTTAACATCTGGGGTGCTTCTTTTACATACAGACGTTTATAGGTGCATCCCCTGTCGTCTCATTGCGTTTGATCAAAAACTGTGTGGACGATTTCAGACTGCACACCTTACTGGTATAAAAGCTAATATCTCAAATAAACCACAACATAACTCTATACACTCTTACGTAATCAATAAATAATTGTAATGTATAATAATTTCATAATGGGTGCGGGTATGACCTGGCCATGTGTAAACATTTCACTGGGCAAGACCTCTGTTTCAAACAATGCATAGTACCTAGATTTGAACTACTGTATTTCTTATCAAATATCTTTTTTTGGATTAAAAGTTTAGTGTGAAATAGATAACAAATTATCATTCTTCACTTTAGGTAAGTTTTACATTTATAACATTCAGTGTATCAGTTTTAGTTGAGTTGTCCAAGGATTTGTACAATAAGATTGTACAAATCCTTGAGTTGTCCAACCAAAAAAAGTTCAACGCTTATGCACATCAAAGGATGGTGCATATGAAAATCATCTCGTATTTACATTTTATTTGTATCCACTACGGTGGATATGTATTCAGTATTTCAAATGGCATTGATAGCTCACCGGCTGGAAAGGGAGACAAATGGCATAGGTAGCTCACCGGCTGGAAAGGGAGACAAATGGCATTGATAGCTCACCGGCTGGAAAGGGAGACAAATGGCATTGATAGCTCACCGGCTGGAAAGGGAGACAAATGGCATTGATAGCTCACCGGCTGGAAACGGAAACAATCCTTTAATATCGTGGTATTTAAATATTCACACTTGGCAGGAAACACAGAAAATAAAATATGATTTTTTTTTTATAGGGATGCAGTGCTCCAGTTAGACGCTTACCTGCATATTAAAACTTAAAATTAAAGCATGTAAAAACGCATTAAAAAATCGTCGATAACTATTGAGAACAAAATTCCTAAGTACACATTTATAGCATGATGTCACAAACTTGCACGAGAGTGTAACTAGAACGACAATAGGAAAAACAAATGAATCAGGCTCTCTTCTTTAAAACATAGATGTTGTATTTAGGGGCCACATTGATAAAGGCCAACCAGGTTCGTATACATTATAAAGCGAGCCATTGTGGTAGATTGTGTACGTTGTCCGTCTGTGTCAAACAATTAGGTGTGGATTCGCTGTAACTTTTAGATTATAAAACGCAAAATAATTACGTTGACAAATTAATAGTACACACAACCATCATTGAATATTTACTAAATAGAAACAAGATATTTTAAGGATTATGTCCCCTTTTGTGGAATCCCATTTGAGCACGTTAACAAAAGGAGAAAATAACTAGAACTCAAAATAATCCTGAATATGTTTACATGTAACTTGCAGTATAATAGGTTTACACTTTTATCTAGAGAGTGCTATACTTGAATAATAAATAAGTGTGGATTGATCCATACTATCTATCTATCTATCTATCTATCTATAGATACTGCAACACCCTCTTTCGAAGATTATGTGCAGGTGCACGTCTGTGCAGTGTAAGATAAAAGGGGTAAAAGATGTCTTAAAAACAGGTGAAGGTGAAATAAAGATAATAGGGTTAACTGTTAAAAAGTCTGATCAAGACAAAGTGATTTTTAAAAGATAAAAACAGCGTTTCTTGTTTAAGGAATGGAGTGGGACACCGCGGTGCAAACGGCCAATTTGAATGAATCCAAACTTGGAAGCTTTGCTATGTCTGCTGGCAGTCTGTTCCACTGTACAATGGCGAGCGGGAAAAATGAATACTTATAGTAATCAGCAGAGGTGTGAATCTGTCTATAAGCCGGGGGATGGGACTGTCGTGGTATTCAGGTGGGTTGCGTGAGATATGGTGGCATTTCTATGGCAACAAGTCCATGTATGATTTTGTAGAGGAGACATAATCGGGAGTCACTACGTCGGTCTTCTAATGATTGCCAACCTAGGTCAGTTTGGTGTGGTGGTATTATTACACAATGTTCATTGTATAACTTAACTTGTATAACTTAACATGCAGTCATTTGAGCCCCCCCCCCCCCCCCCCCCCCCCCCCCCCCCGCAAACTATTAAAAATGTGTTTTCAATCTTGGAAGTACACCCCACCCACCCCATTTTGAAATAAATTTGGATGAGAACATAGCAATTAATTTATTATGGCCTAATTAAATTGCTAAATGGTTTCATTCTATACATACACCGGCTACGTCACAACTGACGATAGGCCTCTATAATAAGATGCATTGCAGCAAAATATGGATTTTGTCACAACTGACGATAGGCCTCTATACTAAGACGCATTGCAGCAACATATAGATTTTGTCACAACTGACGATAGGGCTCTATACTAAGATGCATTGCAGCAACATATAGATTTTGTCACAACTGACGATAGGGCTCTATACTAAGATGCATTGCAGCAAAGTATGGATTTTGTCTCACAACTGACGATAGGCCTCTATACTAAGACGCATTGCAGCAACATATGGATTTTGTCACAACTGACGACAGGCCTCTATACTAAGACGCATTGCAGCAACATATGGATTTTGTCACAACTGACGACAGGCCTCTATACTAAGACGCATTACAGCAACATATGGATTTTGTCACAACTGACGATAGGCCTCTATACTAAGACGCATTGCAGCAACATATAGATTTTGTCACAACTGAGGATAGGCCTCTATACTAAGACTCATTGCAGCAACATATGGATTTTGTCACAACTGACGATAGGCCTCTATACTAAGACGCATTGCAGCAACATATGGATTTTGTCACAACTGACGATAGGCCTCTATACTAAGACGCATTGCAGCAACATATGGATTTTGTCACAACTGACGACAGGCCTCTATACTAAGACGCATTACAGCAACATATGGATTTTGTCACAACTGAGGATAGGCCTCTATACTAAGACGCATTGCAGCAACATACGGATTTTGTCACAACTGACGACAGGCCTCTATACTAAGACGCATTGCAGCAACATATGGATTTTGTCACAACTGATGATAGGCCTCTATACTAAGACGCATTGCAGCAACATATGGATTTTGTCACAACTGACGACAGGCCTCTTTACTAAGATGCATTGCAGCAACATATGGATTTTGTCACAACTGAGGATAGGCCTCTATACTAAGACGCATTGCAGCAACATATGGATGTTGTCACAACTGACGATAGGCCTCTATACTAAGACACATTGCAGCAACATATGGATTTTGTCACAACTGACGATAGGCCTCTATACTAAGACGCATTGCAGCAACATATGGATTTTGTCACAACTGACGATAGGCCTCTATACTAAGACGCATTGCAGCAAGTGATTATTCCGCATTACAAGTTATTATATTGTATAATAAAATCGAAGTACGTAGTTCTATCTAATGTCAATTATTTTCAAAAGTATGCTATAATAACCTTGACCGAGGTGAGGGATCGATGCGCTAAGGTATAATTTATCTGACTGACATACTTTTTCAGTAAATAGTGCTTTAAATAAGATATTTGCACCAAAGATGTGATAGCGGGTCGAATCTGCATGTAGGTATCAACAACATGCTTTATCGTCAATGGAAACTAAAATAGGCGCCTCTTTCTCTTTTAACTTGGTTTGCTGAACAGCATATTGTCTGTTCTTTGATTTAAAACCGATCTGTAAAATAAGGAAATTATGTAAGTTTTATGATATTTCTACCCCACAACCTTCTTTTTACATGGCCCATATTTGATATTGTTGGATACATTGTCGTAGAAACGTTTCAATTGGAGGGGTGGGAGAGTGGGAACTGTTTAAGAAAAAACATATTTGGCAAGCAGAAACAAAAATAGTTTGTTTGATTTATTTGTGGGAGGAGACAGACTTCTTGACAAAATATTTTACAAGCAAAATAAAACAACATTCATGCTCAATGATATCAATAGGAGATACAACATGTATTAGTTACAGAATGTCCAACTAGGTGTTCTGAGCATATAACCTGAAATATATTGAGGCGTTAGCTGAGATGTTTCATGATATATGCATGTAACACCAAGTTGGATATTTTATAACTGCTTCATTGCTAGCCACACCCCACTTGTATGATATCTGGTATAACGGCATATTTTTTGAAAAGTGCCATTATACGAAATATTGGTACACTTTCTTGTACACACCTGTATCGAATATATATGACTGTATAGCTATGAATCATCTTTTGGTGCTATCTCAGTTTTAAACATCAATATGGGTACATTCAATTCAAATTACAGTCAATTTTACTGTCATGGCAGATATTTTGATGGATTTAATCACAGAATAATATTTTTTAAATGAATGTTATTGCTTTCTGTTAATGATACAACGTTTAATGTGGTTTATTCAACGTAACATTATGCATCTCTGTATGTAAATAAGTACTGAAAAGGTGATCCCTTGGAAGCAACAAACACAAACAAGAGAGAAAAGTTGCAGACTCGGTTTTATTGAGTCTGTTCATGAGAGGTAATTATAATATGCAACACCTCTCACGCCTCCTAGCACCGGCTAAAGCGATATTCTACTTTAAAGCTACACAGAATGAGCCTGATGATCCCAAAGGACCAGTAAATAATAACACTACTGATTTGTAGTTGGGGCGACTTTTTGTCAGCATAATACTTGCACTATACCTACTGAGCTATGGAAGACATATGGTTAGGATTCAGTTATTTACATTTAGCTGTGTTCAGTATCATTGGCTGTCGATATTGTATTGAGGTAGCTATTGCAGTCTATGGTAGTTACAGGTATGCCATATACAATGTATATGGCATACTAGTACCTTATAAAATAATAAAGTAATGTAGACCTTTTATATATGCAGTTAATCATGTATCCATCGGTGTATTGTAGAAACAGTTTACTCCGTATGCACATTAAACATCTCACTGAAGGTCTGTGTTAATCAGTGATACAAAAAACTAACAAACCCTTCTTCGGAAATGAGGCTGCCATGACATTAAATTAAAATTGATTGTGTTCAGTAGAAAGAAATAGAAATAACTCATTCTTCATTATACCTCCTACACGGTGATAATGTACATGTACCTATACTTGCTATGTATTTTATATTTTAGCATCTGCATACCCTAGTTAAGTATAGCAAGAAACCAAGACAGATACTCATAAGGTGATAACACCATCTGCAGCTAGCATTTGTGCCAGACCATAATGGAAGCGGGACATAGTCATGACCTCTTGCTATCACATGAAACTATCCATCTTGCAAGTGTGTATTTAAGTTCTGCATTTGCGATTGGATAGTGATTTGGGATAAGCATGTTATTTCTACAATCATGTATTTCATCACTTACATCTGCCCATGGATTTCCCATCACATAGAAGACAGAACAGACTTTCATGACAATTGTAAGTATTAACTAAAGTATATCCTACAAACATACTATGTTGGGTGGGGCCTTCTTAGATCAAGTTATTAAATTGCTTAAACATACAAAAACTGATTTTAATTCTCAACAGAGCAAACCTAAACCATGTTATGCAAAAATGAAAAAAAAAGGAAAATGGTGTAACGTATTACCATAATGGCATTCTATATTTTCTGCAATCCCCTGAGCAATGTTACCACCGTATAAATTAACTGTGTTTAACACACGGCAATCTTGAAGCTACTTAGCAATAATCAATTCGCGTTTGACACAAAATTTAATCAAATTTTGAGTTTAATTTGCTCTTATTATTCAACTAAAGGTTTACATATAATATTGCTGCAATATCACCAATAGTTAGTAATATACAAAAACAAAGTCAATTTGATTAATATAAATGACTGAACAATTGCATATATGTGGAAAAAGTATATATTATATAATAATACAACAAGATTTGTATTATGAATGCTTTGTTGCTTAGATATATAATGATTTATTACAATTACCGACTATTGTACGGTACTAAGGGGGATATATAATGATTTATTACAATTACCGACTATTGTACGGTACTACGGGGGATATATAATGATTTATTACAATTACCGACTATTGTACGGTACTAAGGGGGATATATAATGATTTATTACAATTACCGACTATTGTACGGTACTACGGGGGATATATAATGATTTATTACAATTACCGACTATTGTACGGTACTACGGGGGATATATAATGATTTATTACAATTACCGACTATTGTACGGTACTACGGGGGATATATAATGATTTATTACAATTATCGACCATTGTACGGTACTACGATATAATGATTTATTACAATTACCGACTATTGTACGGTACTACGGGGGATATATAATGATTTATTACAATTATCGACCATTGTACGGTACTACGGGGGATATATAATGATTTATTACAATTACCGACTATTGTACGGTACTACGGGGGATATATAATGATTTATTACAATTACCGACTATTGTACGGTACTACGGGGGATATATAATGATTTATTACAATTACCGACTATTGTACGGTACTACGGGGGATATATAATGATTTATTACAATTACCGACTATTGTACGGTACTACGGGGGATATATAATGATTTATTACAATTACCGACTATTGTACGGTACTACGGGGGATATATAATGATTTATTACAATTACGGACTATTGTACGGTACTACGGGGGATATATAATGATTTATTACAATTACCGACTATTGTACGGTACTACGGGGGATGTATAATGATTTATTACAATTACCGACTATTGTACGGTACTACGGGGGATATTTAATGATTTATTACAATAACCGACTATTGTACGGTACTACGGGGGATATTTAATGATTTATTACAATTACCGACTATTGTACGGTACTACGGGGGATATATAATGATTTATTACAATAACCGAGTATTGTACGGTACTACGGGGGATATATAATGATTTATTACAATTACCGAGTATTGTACGGTACTACGGGGGATATATAATGATTTATTACAATTACCGACTATTGTACGGTACTACGGGGGATATTTAATGATTTATTACAATAACCGACTATTGTACGGTACTACGGGGGATGTATAATGATTTATTACAATTACCGACTATTGTACGGTACTACGGGGGATATATAATGATTTATTACAATTACCGACTATTGTACGGTACTACGGGGGATGTATAATGATTTATTACAATTACCGACTATTGTACGGTACTACGGGGGATATATAATGATTTATTACAATTACCGACTATTGTACGGTACTACAGGGGAAATATAATGATTTATTACAATTACCGACTGTTGTACGGTACTACGGGGGATATATAATGATTTATTACAATTACCGACTATTGTACGGTACTACGGGGGATATATAATGATTTATTACAATTACCGACTATTGTACGTTACTACGGGGGATATATAATGATTTATTACAATTACCGACTATTGTACGATACTACGGGAGATATATAATGATTTATTACAATTACCGACTATTGTACGGTACTACGGGGGATATATAATGATTTATTACAATTAACGACTATTGTACGTTACTACGGGGGATATATAATGATTTATTACAATTAACGACTATTGTACGTTACTACGGGAGATATATAATGATTTATTACAATTACCGACTATTGTACGGTACTACGGGGGATATATAATGATTTATTACAATTACCGACTATTGTACGGTACTACGGGGGATATATAATGATTTATTACAATTAACGACTATTGTACGTTACTACGGGGGATATATAATGATTTATTACAATTAACGACTATTGTACGTTACTACGGGAGATATATAATGATTTATTACAATTAACGACTATTGTACGGTACTACGGGGGATATATAATGATTTATTACAATTACCGACTATTGTACGTTACTACGGGGGATATATAATGATTTATTACAATTAACGACTATTGTACGTTACTACGGGGGATATATAATGATTTATTACAATTACCGACTATTGTACGGTGCTACGGGAGATATATAATGATTTATTACAATTACCGACTATTGTACGGTGCTACGGGAGATATATAATGATTTATTACAATTAACGACTATTGTACGGTGCTACGGGGGATATATAATGATTTATTACAATTACCGACTATTGTACGGTGCTACGGGGGATATATAATGATTTATTACAATTACCGACCATTGTACGGTACTACGGGGGATAAATAATGATTTATTACAATTACCGACTATTGTACGGTACTACGGGGGATATATAATGATTTATTACAATTACCGACCATTGTACGGTACTACGGGGGAAATATAATGATTTATTACAATTACTGACCATTGTACGGTACTACGGGGGATATATAATGATTTATTACAATTACCGACTATTGTACGGTACTACGGGGGATATATAATGATTTATTACAATTAGCGACTATTTTACGGTACTACGGGGGATATATAATGATTTATTACAATTACCGACCATTGTACGGTACTACGGGGGAAATATAATGATTTATTACAATTAGCGACTATTGTACGGTACTTGGGGGGATATATAATGATTTATTACAATTACCGACTATTGTACGGTACTACAGGGGATATATAATGATTTATTACAATTACCGACTATTGTACGGTACTACGGGGGATATATAATGATTTATTACAATTACCGACTATTGTACGGCACTACGGGGGATATATAATGATTTATTACAATTACCGACTATTGTACGGCACTACGGGGGATATATAATGATTTATTACAATTACCGACTATTGTACGGTACTACGGGGGATATATAATGATTTATTACAATTACCGACTATTGTACGGTACTACGGGGGATATATAATGATTTATTACAATTAACGACTATTGTACGTTACTACGGGGGATATATAATGATTTATTACAATTACCGACTATTGTACGGTACTACGGGAGATATATAATGATTTATTACAATTAACGACTATTGTACGGTACTACGGGGGATATATAATGATTTATTACAATTACCGTCTATTGTACGGTGCTACGGGGGATATATAATGATTTATTACAATTACCGACTATTGTACGGTGCTACGGGGGATATATAATGATTTATTACAATTACCGACTATTGTACGGTACTACGGGGGATATATAATGATTTATTACAATTACCGACTATTGTACGGTACTACGGGGGATATATAATGATTTATTACAATTACCGACTATTGTACGGTACTACGGGGGATATATAATGATTTATTACAATTATCGACTATTGTACTGTACTACGGGGGATATATAATGATTTATTATAATTACCGACTATTGTACGGTACTACGGGGGATATATAATGATTTATTACAATTACCGACTATTGTACTGTACTACGGGGGATATATAATGATTTATTACAATTATCGACTATTGTACGGTACTACAGGGGATATATAATGATTTATTACAATTACCGACTATTGTACGGTACTACAGGGGATATATAATGATTTATTACAATTACCGGCTATTGTACGGTACTACAGGGGATATATAATGATTTATTACAATTACCGGCTATTGTACGGTACTACAGGGGATATATAATGATTTATTACAATTACCGACTATTGTACGGTACTACGGGGGATATATAATGATTTATTACAATTATCGACTATTGTACGGTACTACCGGGGATATATAATGATTTATTACAATTAACGACTATTGTACGGTACTACGGGGGATATATAATGATTTATTACAATTACCGACTATTGTACGTTACTACGGGGGATATATAATGATTTATTACAATTAACGACTATTGTACGTTACTACGGGGGATATATAATGATTTATTACAATTACCGACTATTGTACGGTACTACGGGAGATATATAATGATTTATTACAATTAACGACTATTGTACGGTACTACGGGGGATATATAATGATTTATTACAATTACCGACTATTGTACGGTGCTACGGGGGATATATAATGATTTATTACAATTACCGACTATTGTACGGTACTACGGGGGATATATAATGATTTATTACAATTACCGACTATTGTACGGTACTACGGGGGATATATAATGATTTATTACAATTACCGACTATTGTACGGTACTACGGGGGATATATAATGATTTATTACAATTATCGACTATTGTACTGTACTACGGGGGATATATAATGATTTATTATAATTACCGACTATTGTACGGTACTACGGGGGATATATAATGATTTATTACAATTACTGACTATTGTACTGTACTACGGGGGATATATAATGATTTATTACAATTATCGACTATTGTACGGTACTACAGGGGATATATAATGATTTATTACAATTACCGACTATTGTACGGTACTACGGGGGATATATAATGATTTATTACAATTACCGACTATTGTACGGTACTACGGGGGATATATAATGATTTATTACAATTACCGACTATTGTACGGTACTACGGGGGATATATAATGATTTATTACAATTATCGACTATTGTACGGTACTACCGGGGATATATAATGATTTATTACAATTACTGACTATTGTACTGTACTACGGGGGATATATAATGATTTATTACAATTATCGACTATTGTACGGTACTACGGGGGATATATAATGATTTATTACAATTACCGACTATTGTACCGTACTACGGGGGATATATAATGATTTATTACAATTATCGACTATTGTACGGTACTACGGGGGATATATAATGATTTATTACAATTACCGACTATTGTACGGTACTACGGGGGATATATAATGATTTATTACAATTACCGACTATTGTACGGTACTACGGGGGATATATAATGATTTATTACAATTACCGACCATTGTACGGTACTACGGGGGAAATATAATGATTTATTACAATTACCGACCATTGTACGGTACTACGGGGGATATATAATGATTTATTACAATTACCGACTATTGTACGGTACTACGGGGGATATATAATGATTTATTACAATTACCGACCATTGTACGGTACTACGGGAGAAATATAATGATTTATTACAATTACCGACCATTGTACGGTACTACGGGGGATATATAATGATTTATTACAATTACCGACTATTGTACGGTACTACGGGGGATATATAATGATTTATTACAATTACCGACTATTGTACGGTACTACGGGGGATATATAATGATTTATTACAATTACCGACCATTGTACGGTACTACGGGGGAAATATAATGATTTATTACAATTAGCGACTATTGTACGGTACTACGGGGGATATATAATGATTTATTACAATTACCGACTATTGTACGGTACTACAGGGGATATATAATGATTTATTACAATTACCGCTATTGTACGGTACTACGGGGGATATATAATGATTTATTACAATTACCGACTATTGTACGGTACTACGGGGGATATATAATGATTTATTACAATTACCGACTATTGTACGGCACTACGGGGGATATATAATGATTTATTACAATTACCGACTATTGTACGGTACTACAGGGGATATATAATGATTTATTACAATTACCGACTATTGTACGGTACTACGGGGGATATATAATGATTTATTACAATTACCGACTATTGTACGGTACTACGGGGGATATATAATGATTTATTACAATTACCGACTATTGTACGGTACTACGGGGGATATATAATGATTTATTACAATTACCGACTATTGTACGGTACTACGGGGGATATATAATGATTTATTACAATTACCGACTATTGTACGGTACTACGGGGGATATATAATGATTTATTACAATTACCGACTATTGTACGGTACTACGGGGGATTTATAATGATTTATTACAATTACCGACTATTGTACGGTACTACGGGGGATGATTCGTCATTATATATAAAGATGGCCGAAAAAAAACAAACAAAAAAAACAACAAGATTCCCATGTGTCCCTTTAAATTTATAATTGGGATTATCCAACAACTTCAATGCTTTCAGATGTGAAATGCCATCCAAAGCTGACAGAATACTATGATCAGTCACACACAATTGTTTAAACATACAAAGGATATATATTTCTTCTTTTTTTTTTCACTGTGATACAGCTGTTTTGTAGTTGACATCGTCTTTTCTCTTTATCTAAATCCATTTCACAGCAGTCCAGATGATGCAGTCACATGTAAATGATGTTTGTGTAATTATCCAATGCAGGTTTTAAATGCCTGACAGAAAAAATGTACATGTCATGTCATAGAAAACCATTTAAATATATACATAGGATAAAGACACTTTCTCTTCTTGAGGAGAGTGTTATTCTGTAGTGACATCTCATCTTTGCTCAAAAGGTTCTAGGTCCAATCTCCATATTTTATCTAGATGTAAATGGAGGATGAGCCTGGTATGTTCATCCCTGTTTGGTGCCATATAACCTTTCTTGTGTTGGTGCGCCGTAAAGTCCCAATTCATCTTTGCTCATATGATGGATTAAAGATGCTGGTTCCAACATCCCATACCAGCTGTAATG